>VWZN01007374.1:87479-130643 GCA_013396955.1 Regulus satrapa | reverse complement strand
CGGGGCCGGGCGGAGGAGTGTCGGGAGTGTCGGCGTGAGGAGTTAGGTGCTGCTCTGAGTGGTTTCAGGCGCCCGAACCCTTCGTTTCTTACTTCCCCCTGCTTTCCCGAAGGTTGCTGTAGAACAGGCGGGGATGGGCTTTGAGAAGTGGCAGCGCTTGGCGGTGAGGGACGACGCATGTGATTGCAGGAGATCTGTGCGTGGCTCTTATAAGGGATAAAGGAAGGGTTGTAGCTGCCTTTCCTTTATTCTGCTTCAGTCTTCAGGCAGAGCAGTCACAGAATTATAGAATTAGGTTGGAAAATACCTGGTATACCGAACACTATTTCGTTAACAGGTAGCACTGTGTGCCACATCCAATCTTTCATTAAACACCACCAGATACGGTGATTCTGTCACTTCCCTGGGCAGTACATTCCAAAGTCTAATCGTATTTTCAGTGAAAAAAAAGGTTCCTGATGTGCAGCCTGAACTTCCCCTGCTACTGCTTAAGGCTTTTGTCCTCTCATCCTGTCACTGGTTGCCTGGGAGAAGATGCTGACCCACACCTGGCTTCACCCTGCTTTCAGGTGATAGTAGAGGATGATGAGGTCTTCCCTGGGCCTCTCTTTTGCAGCCTAAACAATCTCCCTCATCCATTCCTCATAGGTCTTGTGCTTCAGAGCCTTGGCTTATTTGCTGTCCTCCTCTGGAGGTCAGGCTCTTGAGTCCCGAGCATCTCCTATGGTCTCTCAATTTCGTGATTTTCAACGTGGTTTTGTCTGACCTAGGAGGTCAGAGTAGACTCTTACAGAACCTGTTTGGAACCCTGCCTCCGATTGTGTCAGGGAAAGCAATTCCCATAAACAATGAAGCAGTGTTAACACCCTTCTGAGGGTGTGTGTGTCTTCAGTAGGAAAGATCATTAAACCAAAACTGTTGCTTTAGCTGGCCTTTGAGAGGTAGTTTATCATCTCTATGTCCTTTATATGGAAGAAACTGTTTAGTGTGGGCAGGTAAGGCACTGGCACAGGTTGCCCAGAGAGGTTGTGGATACCCCGTTGCTGTAACTGTTCCAAGGCCAGGTTGGATGGTGCTCCGATCACCTGGCTCTTGTGGAATTTGTTGGAACTAGGCGATCTTTAAGGTCCTTTCCAACCCAAGCCTTTCTATGAGTCTGTTCTGTCCTGTTTAGTGTGAGTTCTTATAAAAGGTTTCCTGTTGCTCCTTCAAACGACTAGTGTTGTCCTGTCAACCACCATGTTAATATTAATTGTAGTGTTGGAGGAAGGAAAAAACACCTGTGATCTGAATGCTGTAGCTAGTAGTGATCTTGGAATTTATAAAGTTAAAGGTTTTGTTTCTGTTTCCCTGTGCCCTGTTTGCTTCTTTGTGTGGTTGTACTGATGCAGGCGTGCCGACCTTGGCTTTGTCTCGTGCTCATCCGTGCGATGCTAAGCGTGGTGGTAACACCTAGGGAGTGGTGAACCATGGAAATCTGGAAGTGCAAGGCTAAGGGTGGCAGTGGTGAGAAACCATAACAGACTAACAGACATTTTAAACACTGGATATAATTCCCTGTGATTCTCACCTTAATACCCCAAACGTGTGGCATGTGAAGACTGAATTCTCCATTCCTGTATCAGATTACATGAGTAATCAAGGTGTTTGTATGAGGCTGGAGCTTTGGATGCTGGGATCTATATTTTTCCCAGGTCCCGTGAAAGATGAAGACAATTACAAGCTTCAGTTGGGTCTCTCTTGCAATCTCCTACACCATTCACAGCAAGTTACATTCATCATGGAAGTAACATTGCAGTCATTCCATCCTTATTTCATAAATTACTTCAGCATGGACATATAATCAGATTGTAGCTTTTATATATAAAATATGGAGCCTGGCAGTAATTGTATAATCCATACATTTTAAAAAAAGTCAAATGCACTGATGTGACAGGTCCGTGATGGACTGTGACTTTTTCAGTATGTTCAAACATGTCAGTTTTATTAGCATTTTGGGAAATATAATTCAAACGACTTGAGTTAAATCCTTTACTATCATTCTTCTGTAGGAACTATTATATAGTAACAGCATCAAAGATTTCTAATTTATTTGCGTGAGAGTTTTCTTTGTTAGAAATGCTTTTAAAACTTAAGCTGTGTTGTCTCTCTATAGAGAATAGAGATAGAATGTGTGTGAAGGAGATGTCAGTCACAGTATTCCATTAAATCCAACCATTCGTAGTGAAGAACAGCATTTCCTTGTTAGTGTGCACAACAATAGAATGAGGTGGCTTTGTTTGCTTTGCCTAGTTATTTTTATTTTTTTAAATTTTTTGAATGTGTACGGTGTTGAGGTTTTGTGCATGAGATGGAATTTGCAGACATGAAATGTGGTTGGACTGGAATTGTTTGGTGGCTCCCATGTTTGAGTTTCCTAATGTGGTTTAGAATTTAAATACTCTCTTTCTCAGGAAAATGGAAAGGCTTCATTGGATGGATGACCCCATCAGTCAAATAAAAACATTGATTTCAGATACACCTGGTCTAGTCATTCATTGAAATTAATGCCTTGGGATTATGGTGCTTGCTAGAGGTGCTAAAAAGTTGACCTTTTGGATTGAAATCTGGAGCATAACTTACTCTTTTGAAAGCTTGGGGAGAAAGACAAGATGATGTGATTGAACAGATGTAGTGGCTGTGTTTCCTTCAGCTGTTTACAAAACCAGACATGCGGCGGCAGAGTGGTCTCTCTCTGCTGCGTGAGGAGTCAAATAGAAATGGTCCTTTCACTCTGACAAATTCGCTTTGCCAGCAGCTGCCCAGCAGAGCGTTCTGGGTCGTTGTTGTGCCCCAGAAAGGTCTTGCTTTGCGCTGGCCTTGCCGCCTTGCAGTGCTGCCAGCGCCCGAGGTGCAGCCGCATCGCACAGTGCCCGGCCGGCCGCAGCCAGGGCACAGATCCGCCGCTCCTCCGGTGCCGCGGGAGCGGGAGGAGCAGAGGCAGCGACAGCAGTGCTTGGTGGACACAGGCATGAAGGAAATGAGCACTGTGCCTCACTCGGGATCACAGAATCAGCTAGGTTCTTTCTCAAAAGACCTTCGAGATGAGGTCCAATCTCTGGCCCATACCACCACGCCAGTTAGACCATGGCTCTGAGTGCTGAGTCCAGTCTCCTTAAATATCTCCAGGGACAGTGACTCCATCACCTCCCTGGGCAGTCCATTCCAATGTCTGATCGACTTTGTGTGAGGAAACTCTTCCTCACGTGCATTCTAAACTCCCTCTGGTGCAGTTTAAGACTTGTGTTCTCTTCTGCTGTCACTGCTTGCCTGGGAGAAGAGGCCGACTTCTTTCAGGCAGCTCCAGTGTTTATCACTAACAGGTACAGGGTTATCCATGGATGTCTTGGAGAGAATGAATTAGGAGTAGGGTTGCATGGGACTTGGCATTGCAAACTGCTTAAATATTGCCAGGCCTGTGGTGTCAAAATTCATGCAAAATCTCTCCAGTAACATTACAGTGCTTTTATCTTTGGTCTGTTTGCTTTGCAGTCGACATTCTTGCATGGTTTCACAAACATCCATGAAAGTTTAAATATGCCTATACCTACTTCTAAACTAGAATTTAATTTTTTTTGTCATTATGGGCTGAGATTATAAATTATATTTAATTATAATATACAATATTAATAATACACTGAGATTGTTTATTAGCATGTGTGTGTAAAACTAGTAAAGAAGCAAAAAATTTAAAGATGTTCCTGTAATTCCTGATTTCTCACCTGCAGAAATTCCAAAGGTGACTTTCTTTGCTTTGCAGAAAGGAGTTGTATGATTCAAACAGGGGAATCGTTCATGCTTTCCCGCTCTCCAGTTGTGAATGCCATTGGTCCTGTTTCTGCCATCTGCCAGAGAAAAGTCAGTAGTTACTGCACAGTCTGTAGCCCACTGTAGGTGTTTTTGTTAAATGTATGTGGAAGTTTTCATATTTTACTTAATCTCAGTTCTTGAACATGTGGAGATGAAAGAAAGTTGTGTCCCAAACTTATGTCAGCAATCTATAGCTTTATGGCAGAAAGAAAGCTAGCTAAATTTTTTCCTCAGTACGGAAAGGAAAGTTAGAGTACGTACTACCCAATTCACACACATCCTTAGGAGGAAATTACCTAAGTGCCTTTTAGAAACGGGCACTAATGGTGTTCCAAAAGTAAAATGCTTGTTTGCATGATCGTGACTGCTTTCCAGTCCTGTGTTAGTAGAACTGTTGATTGCTAAATTTTTTTGGCTTTGTTTTGTTCGTTTGTTCAACAGCAGGCTGACCTTTTTTCTCAGTAGTCTGGCCTACTACTGAGCTACTTTCTGTATGGGATTTGTTTAAGTGGCTGTGAGTGTTCTTAGGTTTTTTTGATCCTTAGTGGTACGGGCATAAATTTTAATTGCCTCTGTCTTTCTGAGTCTAGATGTACAAGTTGTTATGTGTGTGTGTGGTGCATGCAGTGGCTCACAGGGAGGCGTGCAGAGTGAGGGTACGCCATATTTCAGTGTGTAGATCTGAAGGTATGTATCTCTGTAGGTTACTGTTCTGCTACAAGTGCATATATAGGTGCTTTTCTAGCTGTCCTTAGCTCCATCTTTGGAATTTCAAAAGCTCTTCTCAAAAATAGAGGTAGCAAGACAGAAAAAATACATCTAAATCCACTGGAATTACAAGGGGTAACAAAAAACTTACCAGAATAGTAACACCAAGTCATCTTTTTTTTATGGAAATAATTGTTTCATGTGAATTTTTTAATGGAATCCATACAGTTATGGAATCCACACTGGTATATAAGTTTTTCTGTAGGAAACATTCCAGAAAGAAGTATTAGAAGTGTGAAGGTCTTGACAAGAATTGTGATTTAATCAAAGGCAGATGGTTGTGTTGCCATTTGGATGACCTCAAGAGCTCAGGTATGGCTTTATATATATATATAAGTTCTGTCTTTAGTCAGGTTTTCAAGCTTGAGCTCACTCTGGAAAAGCCAGTGACCATCACCTGTTTCCATTCAGTGGGTTAGATTGGATTTATTTAAATGCCATAAACATTAGGACTCCTAATCAGGAGGACATTTATTTTATCTGTACCGGTGGTGTGTAGCATGTTGGCATCACCCAGTTCTGTGTTGGAGGGAGAAGCATGGACAGGGGTGACCTTTCCATCTTGGCTCACATGTGGAAGCATCAGCCTTGCTGCTCTTGCACTGCCTGGAGGGTTGGTGCCTCTGGAATGCCCCGTGCTGGCTGTGTGCGCTGTCGCTGAGTCACAGCCTGCGCTCTGCCCAGAGCTCACTGGCTGTGCCAGGCTTTCCTGCTCCATGCTCTGCAGCCCTGCATGGTGCACGGGATGCATGCAGCCCCTAAGTGAAAGGCTTCTGAGGAGCATGTCTTGGTGTTCCTGGGATCGCCAGGATCTGTGCCCGTCTTTCTGCGCAAGAACCGTGGCATAGGAATGCTTTTGCATTTTGTAGTGCCATGTGGTCTTTTAACATGGAGAAAGAAATTCCTGTTGCGTGCTTGTCTTCCATTGAATGTTTAGGTGACATTGAATATTTAAGTTGGATTATTCCAAGTCCTTGAGAGAAGGACAGAAAACTCCATATATCCAGTAAAGGCAAAATGTTACATTTTCCTGGTTCTTTGGTGTGGAACAGGCTTTCTGCAGGGATGTATCAACATTGTATTTGACAGGGACGCTGAGGGAGCAGTGAGGACAGCAGTGATCCTTGTGTTTTGGTTTTCTGTTTGATTTGTTACTTTTGTCTTTGTAACTTTCCGATGCCAGTGAAGTAAAGGCTGTTTCTTTCCATACACTTCCCATGTGAGGCAAATGGAGGTTTACGATTTACCTTAATCTTTAAAGGGAAGGGGTTCTTGCATTGTGTCATCTAAGTTATATAGGATATACATTTCTGAAAAGTCAGAATGGATACATATAAGATCTAAAAGCACTGATAAACTGCAGCTTGTTTTTTTGCTTTGGCATCTCCAAAATAAAGTGCAATGAATACCAAAAATTACTGGTTCAGCATGTGAATCCTTTACTGGGCAAAGCCTGGCTGTTACAAGTCAGAGCTAATTTTTTTTTTTTTTTTTTTTTTTTTTGGATTGGAGCCAGTGCTAGCACAACATGTAAGTTCAAAGGTACAGTACATAAGGATGTTTTCTGGATGTTGTCTTCAAAATCTGCCAACTTAGTTTCTGTTGTTCTGGGTTCTATTGGTACAACAATGGACTGATTTGAATTGCATTTGTTTTGTTTCCCTGCCTGTTGTTCGCATTTTCATTTTAAATTATTTACAAGTCTGAGGCTTGAAGATGAGAGCCTAATGAATGCTTTTAAAAATAAAACCTTCTTCTTAAAGCATGTTATGCTTCATGTTTTGAATTTATAACCCAGGCCTTAATGAATAGTTTCCTAGTTGCTCTCATCTTAGAATTTATGAGCTGTCCTATTTACAAGTCCTACCTATACAATGGAAAGATAATTCCTGTTTACCTTAAATGAACTGTTCTTGTTAACAAGTTTAAACTGCTAATTAGGAATAATACAGCAATGAATACTATGTCAAACCTTTTAGCAAGAATATGTGAAGATGCAATGTTTAGTTGTTGAGCGTTTTTCTGGTACATTCCATGTAAGAATACAGAGTGTTGTGGTTTTTGCTTTCTCATACATATCAAGTATATGAGTACATAAATATAAAAGTATTTTAAGGAGAAGCTGTGGCCTGTAGGTCCTCAAAGAAGCAGACTGACTTCTGCCCTATATTTAGGATGATATGTTGGTGTCCATGTACTACGATACTGCAAAAAGCCTCCTTGTTGCAAGGCTTCAGATGGATGGCAGACATGTGAAGGACTCTTATGGCTTCATGTTTATGTCCAGGTAGTGTATTTTAACAGATAAGCTATTCTCCTGAAAGAAACAGCAGGGATAACAGTAGTTGCTTTGTTTTGAATATACATTAATGTAATTTAATCAGGAAGGAAAGAAAACCTGGGACTAGAATTTGATGTTATTTACCTGACTATAAATCGGAATATTTCCATTTAGTTTAACAAAATTGTTTCAATTTGTGTCAGAATGATCAAAATCAGAACCTGACACAAGCTCATGATTTCATAATTTTGCATACGAAACCAAAGAAATAAAATTGGATTTTATATATTTTTTTCTGTCAAAATCCTATCTCAAAGAACAGGTTGGTTCCCGAGCAGAGGTTTTACAATACAGCGTTGTTACTTGTTGGTATTGGGGACTTGGCAGATACGTTATATGAAAAAAAACTACCCTATTTTTCTTCAGTTGTTTCTCATTAGACTTTAGGTATCAAAAATGGACCTGTGAGTTTGAGTGCCATTCTAAATTTAGGTAGCTCAGAAATTCTTGACAAGTGTTGCCTTGACTTCTTTGTGAGTGCCTCTGATATCTGCAGAGGGTTGTGTATAGGCTTTGTTCCCTGTCTCCTTTCCTTTGTGTCAGCCAAGGAGTTTGCAGCAGGGATGGCAACCTGAGGAGGGAAGGGGCGGAAGAGGCTGAAGAGAAAGTTGACAAAGGTCTGCGTTGACCTTCAGCTGCTCTGGAGCAGACATCTGATGGGATACGCGGAGCTCCTTCTGTCAACGCCCAAGAGTCTTTCCTGGGCGCAAGGTCACCGGGTACGGAAGGTGTTGTTTGGAGAGGACAAGTGGAAACCTGACAATGCATTTTGCTGGCTCTGGTCAGGCTATTTAGGTTCCATTTGAGTAAATAACATGCTGAACTTTGCTGGCGGAGGTTGACTTGCAGGAATGCCTTCTCTTTTTCTTCGTTCACATCATCATGAGTTTAGATGTTGCTGATTTCAGTAGAAGTGTATTTTGGGGGGAAGTGTTAAATAAACTTTTATTTCAGAGAATGCGTACCTTTGTATTTTGTATGCTGAGGGTGTTTACCCTGTAAGGGCATGGGTTTCTGAGGAGGTGACTTACAGGCAGAGGCAATACATTACACCAGCTGTGATAGAGGGAGAAGTAGGTGAGCTTTCAGGCACAAGAGCTTGTCCTTGTATCTGCTGCTGGTACCAAGATAATTAAAATATACTTGAAATGAAAGTTATTCTCTGAAGTTTATACTGAAATATTGCATGGAAGTGCAGGAATGTAAGAAATATGTCTTTTTATGGGGTCAAATAATACTTTATTTACACAGTTGTTGTAAGTACTCAAAAGTCTTTAGTCTAGCCGTTAGAGAGCTTTGTGTGGCAATGTAACTGACAGTGCTGAGAAAACATCAGGTGATGTCACTCTGGCCATGATTTAATTTTTACTTTATTTTTCAATTATTTTTCATCCTTGTAAGTTATGTTTCTAAGCTCTTTGGGATCTGTTTTGGGAGAGAAGAAATACCTCACATAATATTGAAATTTTGTTTGAAAAAAAACACCAAGAAAGCATAGGGGGAAAAACAGTATATTCCCTAGAACAAAATTACAGTAGGAATTTTGCATTATAAAAGATTGTGTTTGTAGTGCTGGATTTGTTTAAACCGTCAGAATTGCAGAGCATAAATAATTACATAATTTCACACTTTCCAGTGAAGTCAGACCCTGATTAAGAAGCTGACAGCCTGAAGGAGTCTGCTCTTTGACAGTGATGTCTGTATTCCCTCAATTTGTAGCAACTGCATCTAGGAAAACAAACTGAGCTTTATTCCTTTTACTTTGAATGAGAACCCTTATTGACAAAGGGAGAGTATTCTTTTTATTAAAAGTTTTCATACTTTAAATGCACAGATATTTCAGCTTTTCTGCTTTCAGCTAGTGTATATTTTGCTGATATCAGGTCTTCTTGTTGTCTTGGTCCTCACTGTCTTTCAGTATGTTTGATATTCAGATTTCTTTTTTCATTCCTTCTTGCTTGCTGTGCTTTTTTTCTTCTTTTTCTTAAACAAATAGACAATATGGTAATATGAACTCTAATAGGAAAAAGGCATTGTTTAACTCAGTTGGGGTACTACTAATCCAGTCACCAAATGTAACCATAACACAGCATGCATTTAAATTATTAAATATAATGGAAACTTTGCATTTTAAATCTAGAGTTATAAACCACTTGTTTGAAAATGCTCAGTTCAGCGCTATGATTTTTGCTTGTAGTGAATTATGGGGCAGTATTCTTTGATCGCTTATTCCGAGTTGAAGATTAGTAGCATTCGGTGGTTGTGTTAATTTTGAGAGTACATACAGGAGTCACTGCAGGTCAAACTGAAGCTCAGTCGAGTGTATTTTTAATGATTTTGTGAGCTGACTGGATAAAGCAATGTTGAATTGTGCGACTAATACAGTCATGCCAGTCATTCCAAATAGGGGTAATTTAAAGGCACATTTTGAGGACTAGTATGCCCTCAAATTCCAATACTTCGTAGAATATGCTTTATTCTTAGAAACCAAGTTGTTGAGGTTTTTCCTTCTAGAAATGTTTGCTTGAATAGTTCTTGAAAGCATTCTAATGATTTTTTGGTGACCTTCCACTAAATAAGGGCTGCCAGGTAGAACAACTAATAAATGTTTTCTTGTGTTTGGTCAATACATATTTTTCTAATAAATACGTTTTGATCATAAATACATAAATAAATACAGTGAATTCAAATGAAATAATCTCATTGTGCCTTTTTTTTTTACATTAAGTATAAAACTATTCCTAGAGTAAATGTGGATTTTAGTAACTCTCCATAAGAGATTCCTAGTCCCTGCATAAGACATGCAGGCCTGAACAGGCTCTCTTTTTGGGACTGGTGGACACCAAGTTATGGAGCAGCTGCAGTAGGTTTGGAGGAGGGGGGAGTTTTGCTCAGGTGCTTGCTTAGGGGTGCTCACACTGAGGGGTGCCCTAGGGGCATGAACGAGACTTCTCAGGCTTGTGAGCAGTGAATGATTAGGGTGGCAGCTCTGCAGAGTCTTTTCTCCAGGTTGCCAGATTTAGCAGCTCTCGATTTCTTGGGTTTAGGGCTTGAACTCACTGTTTTTCTCTAGCTTAGGGGTTGTCTCATGCTGGTTGAGAAGGAACTGGAGTTTTTTCCTTCCCTCTCTGAATTGGATGTGAGATATCAGTACCTAAAACTCCAGGTCTCATATTCTCATCCTGACATTTTAAATCTTGACATTGAACCAGTACAGTAGTGGCTAACCTACCAAGTAGATACAGACATGAGTGATTTTTTGAGTGTTGAATTTTGGGAATCGGGTGTAGATTTTTGTGCCATGGGACCATCCAGTCCAAGAGGATCCTTGCTGGTTGGTTCAGTCTTTCTTTTCCCTTCTTCTTGCCTGTTGGTGATCGGATGTAAACTCCGTAAACTGGTAACTGATTTTACATTTGTGGCCTCTGCTCTTTGGTTATTTTAAGGATATTTTTTCCTTAGAGCACCAATATTCTCATTCTTTCACTCATTCCTCATTGTTTTTCTCTATTGCAAACCAAGCCTTATGGAAATAATGAATGATAGCAACATCTAATAGATACTTAAAATTTGTACTTTCTAGCTCTTTTTACTCATATACCTTTTTTGAGTGTGTGGCAGGGGGGTGTGTAGGTAAAATATCTATTATGTTTGGTTTTCTATTCATAGTTTGGAAATATCCTCTGCTGTCTGTGTATGCCAGATTAATCTAGTCCACTGAAAGATTCTTCCGTGAAGGTTATTTTTAAAACTTTTGACTACCTTCAAGCCTGAATCTCTGTAGAAAACCAATTAATTTATAAGTGCTACTTATTTGTATTGTTCTGGGAATTGGTTGTAATATATATACACAAAGTCCTCATGGGCTGTAGTTAAAGGATTGCCAAGAGAGAGACTTTTCTGACAAATAAACTTAGCTGAAGACTAAATAAAGGCTACGTTTGGACACGTGGCCTTGGTGATTTCCTCTAAGCGAGAGTGCAGCATCTCCTGGCGCATATGGGAGCATCTCTGGACTTCAGGTGTTTGGCAGCTTCCCTGAGACAGTGTCTGCAGTCATCTCCATAGAGTAGCTTGGTTGTTGTTCCTGCCAGCTCGTCCAGCTCACCAGCTGCACTATGAGAACCAATGCAAGGTTTTACTCCTTTGCTGCTTGTTTCTATTCCTTTCAGACTGTAAAATGGGGACTCTGAAAATAAAGGTTAATTTCGCTTTTGTGCTTTTTGTTGCGTTCCAGAAAAAAGCTGAAAGTAAGATATTGCTAGCAGGAAATAGTGTAGGTTGTAGCTTGCACCTTAAGGTCACGGGTTGCTTGTCTCTTGTTGCTTTATTTCATGCTTCATTTTGGAATCTGCCATCTTACGTATGAATTGTTTTCCATGCTGTCTTTAAAAAGACCCTTTTAATCCTTCTGTGAACTTCTGATGGTTTTTGTCTGCCCTTATTTTTCTGTTCTGTTTTTGTTGCACTGCATGTTGTCCAATCTCCAGTTCCTGAATTCTCAAATATTATATCCTTCAATTGTGAGAACCCTTTTTTAACAGGCAGTTTTGTCTATTTGTCATTTTTAAGATGTGCTGATGTGTTTTGTCTTGTCTCTTCTCTGACACAGGTGATTTTAATGCTCTTTGCTATTCTCACTTATTTTCCATTTTTCCAATCCTGGTTGTACAGCTGACTTAGTGAGGCAGCAGTAGGATAAGATAGCCTGAACCTGGCAGGTCAGCAACAGCTGAAGGGCCAGTAGCTTCATGGCTCCCATCTGCCCGGGGCTCTGCTGCAGCCAGCTGACCAACTCTCAATGGTTCTTCAGGGGATGGGAAGATGGGTCTGAATTACAACAAACGGCTCATACCAACTGATTTAAATGGCCAAGAGTTAAAATTCTTAGTCTAATTGCTTTTCCCCTTCTCTCACATTCTTTCTTGCCTTTCTTCTGAAACAGATTTTTTTTTTTTTTTAATTTGTAAAAGTATACTAACTCTTACATATGAAGTGGATTTTTACCGCTGAGTTATAAATTCAAAAAACTAGGTGGTTTATAATGGAAATGCTTATGGGGGAAGGGGGAGGGCACATTATAATACATATGTAACCTTTTTTCCCCTCTCTTTAGTGACTAGACCGTTTAAACTAAATTAAGTAAAGGATATAAATTCTGTTGTTTCAGTTTTTAATATTTCATGGCTGATTTTATAGATAAAAGTTACATTTAATAATAAATATGAAGAAGAATTTATACAGCCTGTTCTAGTTTGATATGGAACAGCAAATCCCATTTCTCTGTAGCTGTAAAGAAAATTCATTATAATGTCTTTGATTGTAAGAGATGTCTTCACTGTGATTAGTTACACTGATAATAAAACAACCTTTTCACAAATGGCACAAGATACATGAGATTTCATGTGTCTACCTTTTAATAGCATTGAATGTGTACATTTGCTACCTTTATTCTGTAGTCCTTTCATTTATAAATGGGCACTTTTGAAAGCTGCATTTTATTAAAAATAATCTAATATAATTTAATTTTTCTTTTGAAGCATTCTGAAGAGTTATTAATGCAACTAAACATTGTTAATTATTGAGTCTTCAAAATATAAACTGATTTTAATTAAAAAGAAGTAGGCTTATTTATTCTGAATAACCAGTTTTGTAGATAAAATAGTGGAATCTGGATATATGGTGTTAATTTACAAATCCTTTTCAAGCACCTAAAGAAATATTTTGATTTTCAAATGCCCTATTACTAGTGAATTCATTTGAATTTAGATGTTGATAGGTATTCGAGTAAATCAAAACTCAGATAGGCAGGAGGATGCCATGGTAAAAATCTGGCTTGATTGCCGGGCCCAAAGAGTAGTGGTGAGTGGAATTACGTCCAGCTGAAGGCTGGTCACAAGGGGTGTTCTCCAGGGCTCAGTATTGGGACTGGTTCTATTTAATATCTTCATCAATGATCTGGGCAAGAGGATTGAGTGTACTCTCAGTCATTTTGGAGACAACACTGAGCTGGCCAGGAGTGTTGTTCTGCTGGAGGGCAGGAGGGCTCTGCAGAGGGATCTGGACAGGCTGGATCAATGGGTTGGGGCCAGTGGTGTGAGGTTCAGCAAGGCCAAGTGCTGGGCCCTGCCCTGGGGCCACAACAACCCCAGGCAGTGCTGCAGGCTGGGGCAGAGTGGCTGGGAAGCTGCCAGTGGAAAAGGACCTGGGAGTGCTGATCTGACAGTGGCTGAACATGAGCCATCGTGTGCCCAGGTGGCCAGGGAGGCCAGTGGCATCCTGGCCCGTGTCAGCAACAGTGTGGCCAGCAGGAGCAGGGCAGGGATTGTCCCCCTGGACTCGGCACTGGTGAGGCTGCACCTCAAATCCTGTGTTTTGTTGGGCCCCTCAGGACAAGAAGGACATTGAGGTGCTGGAATGAACCCAGAGAAGGGCAGCGGAGCTGGTGTAGAGTCTGGAGCACAAGTCTTAGGAGGAGCTGGGGTTGTGTAGCCTGAGAAAAGGAGGCTCGGGGAGACCATATCACTATCTGAAAGGAAGTTGTGGCCAGGTGGGGGTTGGTCTTCTCTCCCAAGTAGTAAGTGACAGGACAAGTCAAAATGGCCTCAAGTTGCACTGAGGGAGGTTTAGATTGGATTTGCAAAAAATTCCTTTACTGAAAGGGTTGACAAGCCCTGAAACCGGCTCCCCATGGAAGTGGTGGAGTTTAGCATCCCTAGGATATTAGCATCCTGGAGGTATTTGAAAGATGGGTGGATGTGGCACTTGACATGCTTTAGTGATAAACTTGCCAATGCTGGGTTAACAGTTTGACTCAATGAACATGGTCTTTCCCAGCCTAAACAATTCTATGATCTGGGGAGAGGGAGAGTTTTGTTAGGGATTCATTAAAAGGGGTATTAATTTAATTTTTCCATTTTACGTGCCATTTTTAGATGTCCTTAACACAGTAGTAGAGATTGACAAGATTGATGAGAAAAGTGTAATGGCTGTAATGAGATCCTTTGCATATTTGCATTGCTATGATTTGTGCTGTTACAGGGGTTCAGTCAGTAAAATCTTCCGTATTGTTTAGTTTATGGAAATAATATCAGATATTACATCCTGGAAAAGTGGTGCATTTGCCCCAAAATTTTAACTTGTAAAATGGAATCGTATTTTAAATTGTAAAATGGAATTGCAGGGTCACTGTTAGAAGTGAATTCCTTTCCTGTTTCATGTAAAAAGAATTTGGACCTTTAGAATGAGGAAGGCTGCTTAGCTGACAAAGCAGAAATTGCATTTGGTTATCAAATACTCATGGAATTTACCAGAAAGTGAAAATGTGAATCATAGCTCTTGGGGAAAAATAGGATGTGATGCTCAAGTCTTTTGGAAAATTCATAGTGGAACAGCACGCTTAATGTTACATTTCACTTTAAAAGACATAAATCAACATTTTTGCACTGTTAACTGTAAGGTTTAATTTTACCCTTCTTTTCCATGGATGATAGCAACTAGGAAAAGAGTTAACTTGTTAAAGTTTTTCCCGGGGTGAATACTAGGAAAATGGCTGTTGATGACTGAAACAGATGACTTAATATTCTTTTTACCCTCTGAGAGATAAACAGGCTGTACCAGGACCCTTTACTGTAGGAAGCAGCCCCTTTGACCTGCAATCGCTTTCTGTGCCCACATTGCTCAGTCACTGCTCTGTGGTCTGGGCTGCTCTGTCATCTGAAAGCTGCCAAAACCCTGCCCTTCTGTGGGGATAAGATCTGGCATTGTGTCCTGGCTCTGCTTTGCTGTGATAAGTCACCACACAAGTCACCCATCTTGTGGTCCCTCAGATGGGAGGGATCCTGTGTTTGAGAAGGGTTTCTCAGAGTGCGAGAACCACGCTCCCTCTGGGTGTTTGAGCTGAGCAACAGCCTGCTTAGTGATATGTCAATTTTTTCCTGCCAGGAAAGTGTTGGAGCAGGTGCAATTTATAACTCTAGCTTGGTCTCCCGCTACTTGTCTGTGGTTGCTACTGTGTTTGTTTTCTGCATGTTCATTAAAACCTATTGATCCTGGGAAAGTTTGTGGGAATGATTTCAGCTTGATGTTTTTCTGGAAATTAGTACTATTTTTAGTAATAACACTCTGCTAAAGCATCCTTGAGAGAAAGAATTATGATGTATCAAGGAAATACAGAGTCCTGGCAGCCAAGTTGCAGTTCTGCCGGACTCCCAAGGCCCCCTCGCCCAGGCAAGCACTTCATGGTCCTTCTGTGGCCTCCTGTGATGCTCAGGAACTGTGTCTGGGCAGGGTCCAGCAGCAACTGCACTCACTGCCCAGGAGGGCCTTGGGGAGCAGAAAGCCATGCCCGGGGCCACCAGGTTGACCAGGCACGTCTTCCTAGTCAGCGGAAGAGGAGGGCTGTGGTGCCACCCTGATAGTGCCAGAAGATAGTGGGGTTAGCAGTGGCTCTGTGTGGCTGCTGGGCTCTGCTGGGAGGGAGAGACTCCCCACACCTTGGGCTCCATTGCTGGTATTTCCCAGGAGCTGTTTGATATCGTGGTGCTGATTGGAGATTAGAGTTTAATTTGATAAACCAACAACTGAAAGAAACGCTTTGCAGTCTTGTGTAGCTGTTAAACAGTGTGCTTCAAAATAGGGAAAGGGTTTTGCACACTTAAGATACCCAGTAGTAAGCAAGGTGCAGCTCTTAGAGCAGAGTGAAGCTTCTTAATTTTTGTAGGTATTAGGGAAGTGCTCCCTAGTGCAACTCTTCTCTGTTACTATGCCCCATGGACCACTCCTGCAGGAGAGATGAAAACGTTGTCAGGTGATTCCTTGTGTGGGAATGCAGTTGTCAACATGTGTGCCTCACACAAATCATGCTGCCACTGTGGACATGCTTAGACATATTGCTGGTTCTGGAAGAGAGATGAGTTTCAGGAACTGATTAAGGTAAGCACCAAATTTGTTGTATTGAAACAAATAGACATGTAGGGAAATGGATAGTGTTAACAAGAAGCAGCATTTGAAACCTTCATGGTATTTGTTGCTTAACTGTTAGTAAGTGTGAATGCTTTGGACCAGTAAATGGGGTTTTTATTTTTTAAGTGATGGTAGTATCAGCAAGAGGCTGTTCATTGTCTTCAATTCCTTCCCTCCTTCAGTTCTGTCTGCCTAGGACCCATTCCGGGAAGATGTGGTTTCACCATATGGGCTGCAATAGGAGGTGGAAGCTGCTCTGGCATCTTCTGGTCTCTCTCTCTGGGGTAGCAGTGCCTTCTCCCTCATTCACCTCCATTCTCCACCTGCTGACCAAGAGGTGTTTTGCTGGGGAGAAGTGCGAGCCTGCTTGGCTTTCAGCCTCTTTTTGATCCTCAGCTGAAGTGAAGGAGGCTTTTGTACTTACAAGGCTTAATTCTTCTAGTGAAGGACTTGAGGATGGGGAAGGGAAAAAGCTTCATGGTATGCCATAGTAGTATCCCTTGACTGCTATCACAGGCACCACAGAAGTCATGAATAATTTTTGTATCATGCCATTTTGCCAGTGCTTGGACTCACACTGCCACCATCACACTGGTACGTTTCCCATTGCTGTCTTGTGTTGGTTTCTATCTCTTGACACAGACTGACGTGTCACAGATGGAAATTAGAGTAAAGATCAGTTGTAACCCCTGAACTGTTCCGAGTTCGGAGCTACATAGCATTAAAAGTTCTGCAGTGACTGTAGCTGAAGCATGGGTTTGTTCACCTGAACACAAGTAACAGTTACTTCTGGGGGAAGCCAGGCTTTGCAGAGCTATGCACGGTTTAAGTCACAGTCATGATCATCTAAGTTACTGGGGGAGAAATCCCTCTCTGTGTTGCAGAAGACACGGCAGCACTGTTGTGATTGCTTGCATGTATTACAGGAAAACATTGAGGAGGAAGGGTGTGATTTGTCATGCAGCTTTTCCACTGCATGTTAAGGCTTTACCGTCTCCATAGCTGAGGTCTGTGTACAGCTATCACTTTTTTACACTGATTCCTAATGATGGATATTAATTTATTTCTGGTAGAAGTCCACTATAAATATATAAATAGATAAATATAGAGAAGGAAAGGCTGGTTTGTTTGCTTTGCTAAAGTGGGCTGGAGAACTACCTGTGCTGAAGGGATTTGGGACATCATCTATTACACAGAGCCCTTCTGAGTGCATCCTGGTGTGAGGCAGCCCCCTGCTTCCACCGTGCTTCTCCCCAACACCTTCTGCTTTGGGTAAGCAACCCAGCTGGACAAACAAAACTGAAAAAAAAGTCAGTTTTCCATGTCTTGTAGCATTGAGCTGAAATCACACTGCATGTGTTCACTTCTATTTCATTGAAGAGAAAAACAAGGTTTGTCTAATAGTTAAATTTTTGAGTATGCCTGTGTGTCTACTGTAATACAGTAATTTGATATAGACAGACATGAAAACATGTACATTCTAATAAATATTCTGAATATTCAATAATACTGAATAATATCAGCTGTCATTTCTGTAGATATGCCTACCAATAGAACCTGCAATACTTTTCTGTTTGATCGGTTTTTCTCAGATGGAGTGCAATTACTTTCTTGTATGAAGTGGCCACCAGGGGTCATCAGAATGCTTTTATTTTTATTAACGTCTCCTTCTCTTCAGAAGCATATGTACACTTCGTATTTTCTGGAAACTTTGTTAAACCTAACGCACAAAAAATCCAAAGTGTAATTTATGTTACTTGTTCAGCCAAAAATTCATGCAGGTCTTTTCAGCTGAGCTTCTTGAAGAGGCAGCTGATAAGGAAAATAGGGTGCACAAGAGTGAGGAGTGTGTCCATAAATACTCCAATTACCGCAGACATTCTTTTCTTGATAATTTAACTACTGATAAATACAGTAGTAGTAGACGACAAATGTGTCCCAGGCTGTGATGGTAGAGGCCCCTTGTTGCTTTCTGTATGAAATGGTAGTTTTAAGCAAGGGGCAACAAAGCCATCCTTTTTTGTCTTCTGGATTTAATTTTGAGCAAAGACTAATGGAAATTTAGTAAGTCTTCACAAATACTAAACACCAGAATAGCCTTCTAGGAAATTCATACTCCTTATGTTTTTAAAGGAGAAAACAGGGCTTCTAGGATGAGGTTTAGAGGGTAAAATTTACAAGACCAAATTTACAGGTAGCAGCGATTACAACTTGCTTTTATTTTTTGCTGCCAAAGCTCAGGATAAAATTAGGACTTCCAGCATTTTTTCAGGTGTTGATGATAGTGCCTGTGTACTTCTCTGATGAATCCTGGTGTGGTCCACTGTACTTAAGAGGGTACTCCAGCCAACAGTAGAAAGGGATTAAAATCGATTTTACTTTTTCTCTCTAGATTTAATTGGTGTACTTGGTAAAAATTGTATCTTGCATGAAAGCATATCATTTGGAGAATTCCCACAAACCACAGAACGTACTAGTGTATGTGGGAAATGGTAGTTCTTTCCTGAAAATTTCTTTCCTGGATCTGATAAACTCTCTAATATGAACTGTTTTGTGAATACTTGGAAAGTGCTTTTCATCCATAAATATCACAGAGCTATATAATGCAATCTTTCTTGGGTCCTCAGAAGTTTCTATTAAATGTTTTTGTTGTTATTGTTACATGTGTACATTGCTCTGGAAACAGTCAGAATTCTTTTAATTTAAAATTCAAAATATACAGACCTTCTTAAATTTTCAAAAATTGAAAATATGGAGGTTATATAACATTTTTTAACAGATACTAGTGCATTTTCTCTTGCACGTACATTCATATTGATTCTGACCACACTCAAAGTGAATGTATATCTCTATGTGTCTTTTGTGACTTCCTCTTCAAAGCTGATCTAATCAGTGGTCCCTGCTGCATTTAGCAGCATTTGGCTCTTTCTGGAATGAGTGAATGACAAACCAGGAAGCCTTTGTGTTGCCAATTTCTGCCCACCTAGAAGGAACTTTGAGTGGTTTTGAAGCAGAAGCAAGTGGGATGTGGGGAGTATTGCAGGTGCATTTCCCTGTGATGCTGTTACTGTTTTTTCTGATGACTGTGAGAAAATGAAATTAATGGGTGCAGATAGCTCCCCACTTTCAGTGATACACAAAGGATGACTATCAGGGGGCTTTTTATTTTGTCACTTGAACTAGTCTGGATAGATCTGTGTGGATTTCAACGTCTTTAATCTTGGAAGTCTACCGTGGAGATTTTGCTGTCCTAGGAAAGTGGTGGCTTTATGTGAAGAACAGACTCATGATGCAAAGCTTGAAGTTCCAGCATTTTTGAGCTGCAGGAGAAAACAAATGTTTGTAATGGACATGATCAAATTCTCCTCAAGAAAAGGTGATCTTTGTTCCGTTTGAATCGACAACTGTATTGTCTCCTGTATTCCATTATTGGGGAGACTGTTAGCTTGGATTAGTCTTTCTGAAGAAAGTGAGGTAACTTTGTAAGGCCATAAGACAGATGTATGATTTGATTTTGGAAGGATTTTGTGCCCCTGAGAAGTTGCTTATTTGACACAAAGGTCATATGTTGAGATGAGTTGTTAACATGCAGTTTTGTGCAAGCTATTTAAGGAGCTGATTAAAATTATTTTGCTTCATTGTATCCATGATTTCATTGAAAGAATTAATTGTCTGAAAAGGGGAATTTTTACTGGGAAAAAATTAAGCTCTATTTTCCATATGTCACATCCTTTACAAACAACTGCCAATTGGGTATTGAATAGTTGGGGACAATAGTACTGTGACTGAGAAGTACTCTGGAAATTCTAATGCCAGGTTTAGCATAAAATAAAATTTAAAAAGGGAGTAAAGTTAGTAATTGTTAATAAACTTTTCTTTTGTGTTCTTCTCTTGCTTCCCCTTCTCTTGGCATATTACCCAAAAGAGAAGTAAATAAAATTGTATTGACCATCAGGTTAAGGAACTTTGACGTTTACTACAGGTTTATCGATCATCGTTAAATTCTTGTCCTTTTGACCTTAATTTAAGATTACTCCTTTCAAAATTTCATCTGAGGATTTGAGCAGTGCAGGTCTTACACTGGAAAGCTTAACTACTGCACCGTCTCCACCTTTTGGCGCAACAAGACATTGTATACTGTTTTTCTGGACTAGTAGTAAAAATTAGAATACTTATATCCAGTGTTCTCTATTTTCATCAAAGAAAGCAGCTTCTGTCCACAAATTGCTTATGCTTGTGTATGGAACTCTAGCAGACACTATGTCAAATTATAAAAAAGCTTTGTATGTAGAATACAAAAGTGAGTTGATAATCAGGTAAAAAATGGTGATGGCTGCTGGAGAAGAGCTATTTTTCTCTTTTTTGGTATGAATTTTCCACTTTACTGATAGTGAGATGGTGCTGAAATGTGATTGTGGGATGTCTTTTACATTAGCTTAAATATTGAAACAAAAATTCCACAATTCTGATGATTTGGAAATCCAAATGGATGAAAGGGGAGAATCTTTATCTATATTGCTTTATGTGATAGAGCCAAAATACTACATCTTATGGACTTGCAGTTTAAAAATGCATACCTTATGCAATCTGTAAGGATTTGGATAGTTGGCCTGTGCAGATGTAACATATGTAATGAACATGCTGCTTTTGAAGATCTTAAAAACAGGTTTCACTTCTTTCAGATATTTAGAAAATTATTGAAGAAATGCACTATGTTTGGGCACCTATTTACAGCAGAACTACTGAGCTCAGCTTTTTCTGAGCAAAAATGTTGAGGCCACAACAGGTTTCTTTCCAAAACTCAGGAACAGCACTGTGCTGCAAAGAACCTTAAAATGCATTAGGTAATGTATGACTGTCTCCAAGCAGAAGAATTTGTTAACCTGAAGCTAATGCGGCAAATTAATTTTTGGTCATATTCTTTAAGAATCTGTTCAGCTATACTTGATTTATATGAACATTAACAAAAGATTTATGTTACAAAAAGTCAACCCACTTTTGAGTTAGAACAGCTTCATTTTGAACATCGAATATGATGTTAAGAGAGCACTGTTTGACAGAACCAGCTTTTGAACTATGGAAATACGAGGATTTGACTGCTGTCTGCTTAGCTTGGGATTGATCCTGTGCTGCAGTTTTCTGGCGTGCTGTGCCTGGCATTACCATTGGCGCAATCTTGAAGCCTATATAAACACATTTTGGATTATTTATGCTATACTTTAAGTGGTTGCGTATTGTTGCACTTTAAGCACTTGTTACTTATGAAAATGTTTCCAGATGATGCTTTAAAAGACAAGGTAGCGGGAAACACAAGGAAGTTTACATCTTGCACTGATTTTAGTCTTGTTGGTCCATGAATAAGGTGGTTCAAGAGCTGATCTTCCCCATTCCTATTGCTGTATGAGTTTGGCAGCATTACATTGCCATCAAAAGACTTACTCAATCACACTAACAAGTAGGAGTTAGGCTTAAGCATATGCTTAAGGTGCTGTGACTTCACAGGGTTATTTGTTACATCTAGAGTGTGTTCTTAGATTAGGTTAATAATATCCCAGATGCGAATTCTTTGCTTGTGAGGATAGTCCCTCTGCCAGACTAGGCTTGATCCAAGATGAATTTTTCAATAAGAAACCCATTTGACCTTATGTGGTCACTGTGGCTGTCCAAATTTGCATGCTTGATGCCTTCTCCAATGCACTGATTTGTCTATATTGCAATATCAACTGCAGGATAGCCCTTAATTAGTGTGGTGGCTTTGTTGAGAGCAGAAGTGAATTGGCTTAGGCAGACAGAGGATCAGGACCACTCAGATTTATGACCAGCTTGTACTTTGCCATTGTCCTAGTACCCTGTGGCAAATCTGGGAAAGAGCTTTTGGGAGATGCTTATAGCAGAGGAAGCACTACAGGATCTTTTTGTCTAGAGGCAGGTAATGGTGTGCTGAATGCCTTCTTTGATTAGTGATAGCCATTCCGACAATACATGCATGCAGGAAGGAGCCCACAGCTGCATTTTGGTGCTTTTAGAGGCACTACTCTGCCATCAAGGAAGCTGAGCTGTTGAATGCTATTGAAATTGTGTTAGAGGCGTGGCATTGTGATTTGAGCAAAGGCTGTAGCAGGAAGAAGTGGGGACATGATCCAGTGCTGTGGTCCAGTGCTCCAGAACTTGTGTGAGATGTGGAGAATTGAGAAGAGCTTAGCCAGTTGCTGATCATGGTCCCAGCAAAAAGGAGTGATAGTAGCCATTAAGTGTCTATCAGAAGATCTGCTCTTGTCCTACAGGCAGTTTTAAGAGAGAGCTAAAAGAAATGGGAGTTTATTTAATTACTTTGATTAATTAATATAGGGGCAGTTTTAGAGAAACACCAGCAACTGCCTCATAGTTGTTTCCTTTCATAGAGAATACTTTCTGGATTTTGCTTTCATGCACATGCAGACTCCCATGTAGTGGTATTTGGACAGAGATTATATGGAGGTGGAGGCAAATGTAACTCTGGGAAGGGTGTGCAGGGGTAGACTATTTCCATGGAAACTTAGATATGTGGTAGTGATGAAGTTGGTAGAGGCATGTCACTACCACACATTGTCACAGGTAGCCTGCTGTGCAGCTGGAGAGAAATTGCCTTGATAATGCTTACTGGTTGTGGGGCTGTTGACTTCATAAGGAGAACTGCTTGTAAATGTAGCAGACTGCAGTTCCAGTCTGCATGCTACAAGTTTGTCGTGAAATGAAGGCAGAGATAAGGAATTAGGCAAGAAGTCTGGGGTGTAAGGGATCTTAGCATATTTGTATTACACATGTGATCATTTTAATTTCATACTGAGGTTATTGGCAGCACCTACAAGGTTTATGTTTTGCATTCTTCACTTTTCTAGCAGCTGATTTGTAGGTCTTACTACAAAGAGCTTACAGAGATAAAATAAATACATTTCTTTTTCCTAAGCACTATTAAAATCCATAGCTGGTGCAGTTGAGTGGGAGATAAAGATGGACACCAGAACTGGGATTGCGATCTGTGCACAGAGCAGGATGAACTTCTATTGGAGAGTTACTGAACAAATGCTGAGAAACGAGGATAAACCTGCAGAGACTGCGTGCAGATAATCAACTATCTTTTTTAGGTGTGCAAGTGGCCAGTGGAGATGAGCTGAATTTCTGGGCTAGTGGCAGAAAAGGCCACATTTTTGTTGATGGAGAAACCTCTAATTATCCCAATACAATTTTTGATGGTGGAAATGTTCAGTCCCACTCTGTTCACTGCTGGACAAGTTTTCTGATAAATCTTATGGTCTGAGAGGAAAGTATCCGATGAAGAAGATTGATAATTGGTTTGAGATTGCAAATTGTCTTGTACAGCAGAGGAAAAACTGCTGCTCTTCCCCAGGCCATACAAGTAAAGAGTGATTGGGTCTCAGTAATGGGCTGGGAACCTGCTGTGGAGGTGCAGCAAGGCAAAGGACCCACGGTTGCTTGTTTGAGGATGGACTTGTGACACTCATCACTAAAGTAACTTGGTGCTTTGCATCATATAAGTAAATCTGTACTGCAGTTAAACCACATAATTTTCATCTGATCTTTTATTTCTGTATCCCAAACAGTGCTCATAACCTTTTCTGGGTAAGCTAGCACTTCAAAGGCTTCATCTGGTCCTGCTATTGATTGCTGTAGTGGTTTTGAACATACTAACAGTGTGCTGACTTATACCAGCTGAGAATATAGCCCTGACTGTTTTCCTTCTGACTAATTGTGATAAGCTTCCATCGTGGTTTTGTGAACAAAGAAAAATAATAGTGCATAACAATCAGAAAGACACGTTTAGGGACAATATCATGATCCTCCAAAGGGCTGTTGTGATCTAGACTTAGTTATTCTCTTGTTATTTAGGTATAAGTAACTCAGTAAAGGTTTGGTCAGTGCTTCAGCTCTATGAGAGACCTAGAGTTGAAAAACTGTAGTGTATGAGACTAATGTGCACTCAATTCCTTAGGGGCCTTCCATAAATTATTCTTAAGCAGAAAAACACTTTTTTTACTTCCATGGGTAATAAGTCCAACTGATTTGAATTTATTTTCTCAGTTTAATACTTTCCTCCTTTGTCCTCAAAATTAAACATAATTTTTTTTTTACCATGTACTTCAATAGTTTTTTGTACCCTGTGTTATCTGTATCCACATTGCAATTACTTAATCTTGTCAGGAAGTACTTACAATTGTGGTCATGGCCTCATTCAATGGGTAACTGAACAAAAAACTGAACACTTGGATCTCCAGCAAATTGATGTTTAAATCATAGTGTAAAGCACATAGATAAACATTTAGTATTTAATCATCTGTTAAAATGAAATGCATTTTCAATTCTCAATTGCTTCATATCAAAATGAAAAGGTAATAAATGTCAGAATTTGATTTTCCATCCCCATCCCTCTTATAAACGGAGTTGGTAGCATCAGTTTTCTAGTGGTGGCATCTTCTTGGGAGCAGGAGAGTCATGCTGGGCTGTTAAGCAAAAGCTTTTGGTAGCTGGATTTGAATGGTTAGAGTTTGTGCCGGGTCTCAAAGGTGCTGCCCTTCTCTGCACTGTTATTTCATGACTTTTTATTTCTCCTCCCTCATTTCCAATTGGGAAACGACATTTTAGGAATGATGGGAAGCTATACTTTTTAAAGCATATTCTTTTAAAACATGGTTCTATTTGTCTTTTTCTCTTTCTCTTCAGCAGGTAATAAAGGCAGATGAGAGAAGGAAAGCTGTATACTTAAAATATTTAACATTTATGTTGGCTTTGTTTCGCTTGTTGTTGCAATCATGATTATTTTTCCTGGGAATTTTTTTTTAATTTGGGAAACTGATTTTCTAGTTCAGGAAAAGTTAAATATTCCATGACCAGTTCCCTGAAAGCTGTTAGTATTTTGTGTTCTAAATCTACTTCCAGAAGCAAAGGTCATGTTTGTCTGCCCAAGTTTAAAGCATGGAGATTACTTGATTACATAAAAACTATGGGATCTAAGTGTTTGCTCACAGTGTGTTCATCACAGTGAGAGCTCTGTAACTAGAATGTGGTTTAGATACCATGGTGAAACTGTTGGCGCATATATTTCATTTTGTTTTTCTTCCTGCCATTATTTTAATTTTCTATATTGTATGGGGTTTTAAAAATTTGATTATTTTAACCTTTAAGTTTGTATAAAAGACTAATAATAACTCTTTGTTTTGTAGGTGCTAAACCAAATGATCTACAATTGGTAATATCACTGTTAAGAATGGATGGGGAGGAAAATAAGAAGAGAGATGATGTTGATGAGAATTTACAAGCTGAGTTGACAGAAGAATCCCCAAGAAATACATCAGGAGAAAACGCTGGATGTGACTCTTCATCTCAGCAGAAAACAAGGCTTATATCAGATGAAGTGTTCAGGGACTTTGAAAAGAAAGAAAAAGAGAATGGCACAAACAAAACAGCACTGTCAGAATCACCAAACCTGGATGTTGTTGAAACAGAGAAACCTGAAAATGTCTCCAGGAAAAGAAAGCAGAGTTCTTCAGAAGACATGAAAGATAGTGGAAGGAAATTACAAAAAGTTTTAGCTGGAGAAGCATGTGGTATGATAGCTGGAGCTGTAAAGAAGGAAGGAGTCACCAGTTGTCCTGATAGTGACATATTTAATTCAGATATCCTGTGCCTACGTTATGATTTCAGATGTGCTGCTGCTGAAGCAATATGGAAAATTCACAAGGAAAATAAACATTCACAAGAGGTGTCAGCTGCTGTTCCTGATAAATTATATTCTTCAGAAGAAATCAGTGTTGTCTGTACAGTTGGAAACATAGAAAATGACCCTAAAGGCAAAATGAGTGATCAGTGTTTACCTTCCTGCTCTGATAAGGAAAAACATAAACAAAATAGCCCCTCTAAACCATCCAAAGAGCAAACACACCCTCACTGTAGTTGCATAGGTGAGTGTAGTTCAACGTCACATATGCATGTTAAGCGAGATTGTGAGAAATCCAAGATATTTTCTTGTGATCTCTGTGGTTTTCAGAGTGCTGAAGAGAGTCTCCTAAATTCTCATTTGCTTGGCAAGACTCACCTTCGACGCCAAAATCTTGCTGCACGGGGAGGATTTGTGCAGATATTGACAAAAAAATCCTTTAAAAACCAACAATCTTCTGCAACCAAAGAGAGGAACGTTAGGACAAAACCTGGGACCAATAAATTAAGGGCAAGAACTGCTGATGCAAAAGAATTAAGTGTTTGCAGTGCACTGAAAGACTCAAAAGTAAGCTTGTCTAAACAAAATGATGGCAATAAACTTGTTGAAATTATACCATCTTCAAATACTCCCACTGAAAAAACAGATACTACGATGGAAGAAACGTTGCTTTCTTCTGGTACAGAAGGAAATGATAAAGTTCATACTGGAAAACTGGAAGTACCGGGACCATCAGAAAATACCTTGCAGAAAACAGAATCCCTTCCAACTACCAAAAAGCTACTTAACAGTTTTCACAGGACAAGGAGACTTGATAAACTGAAACACAAAACAAGTGTTTTCTTTTTAAGGATTTCATTGGGACAGAGTAGGTCTTCTAGATTAAAAAGGCAGGTTAAAAGAAGATACAGCTTGTTGGGGAATAGTAAAAGACCGAAATCTGAAACTCGGAGTGTACATGTGAAGCCTATCTCCAGCACACAGCCTAAACATGATGAATCCAGCCCTGTGTCACATACAGAATTAGAAACAGATGCTAAAAGTAATTGTAATACTGCTGCAGAAATACAAGATCTTACTGAATACAAGCCAAATATCCCTTCTTCTAGCACTGCAGACGCTAAAGATTCTGAAGTTAAACTTACCACTGATGACGGTGCTCTTCATACTTGCATGGATTGTGGCCATGTTTTTCACGACCGAGAAAGTTTGGAAACTCACGTAGCAAAGCTTCATACAAAAAGGATCCAGTTTCATTGTCAGATGTGTAGCTATTCCTCTGGAGTCAGGGGAGACATGAAGCAACACTGTCAGGACAGTGAACACCAGATGGGTGGTTGTAGCTTTAATTGTCAACTCTGTTCATTTACCAGCTTGAATGTGGTCAGCCTTCAAAGCCATATGAGTGAAGTGCATAATATGTCCCATAGTTGTCCAGCTTGTTTTAGTTTTTTTCAACTGGAAGAAGAGCTGATAAATCATCAAAAAAATGAGAAACATTATGGTTCATTATTTCAGCAAGATACTCCATTGAGTAACAGTGATCAGACCTTGCAAGTGGTACCTTACAGTGAGTCAGTATCAAGCAATAACCAAAGACTTGCAAAGGAAATGGAAGTGTCAATGCACGTAAAAACTCCAGACTCTTCCTTCATAAATCATAGAAATGAACTAAAGCATTCTGTTCTGAATAAAACCCAATTTCAATGTAAAAAGTGTTTTTATAAGACAAGATCTTCCACAGTTCTTACAAGGCACATAAAACTCCGTCATGCACAAGAGTATCACTTCCTTTGCAAAGCATGTAATCTCTACTCACTGAGTAAGGAAGGAATGGAGAAACATATCAAAAGAAGCAAGCATCTTGAAAATGCCAGGAAAAACAACATTGGACTACGTTTTGAAGAATGTATTGTGAAGGTTTGTGTCGGTGTTGGCGGCATTAAATCAGTGGTGGATACTTCCATTTCTGGGAGTGGTAATACAGAGCTGGATAAAGAAATTATACAAGTTTCATCTTCTCCTGTGGAAAACATATCGAGAAATAAGGAATTTGTTCCACTTGAGCAAAAAATTGGTGAAAATGCATTAGTTTTAGCTGATGCATCCAGAGGAGGGAAACCTAAAGGTACTATTTCTAGGACATGCAGCCATTGTGGCCTTTTGGCCTCCAGTGTTACGAATTTGACTGTTCACATCAGGCGAAAGCATAGTCATCAGTACAGCTATTTGTGTAAGGTTTGCAATTACTACACTGTCACCAAAGGAGATATGGAACGTCACTGTGCAACCAAAAAGCACAAAAGCCGTGTTGAAGCAGAAGGATGTGGAAAACAGAACTCGGAGATCATCGTTAGCCCTGAAGGAGGTAATTTTGAATCCGTGAGCAAGAAGATTAACAGCCCCGTGACTGCCTTGCCTGAACACGTTGGGGATGGTGGCCAGTCATCAGATTTGGAAAATTCTGTCTTGGACAATCAGGAAGTTGAGCGAGGAGATGCTGAGTTAAAAGCTGCAAATGCCAGTAGGCTGCCAGATCTGCAGCCTCCTAGGAATCCATTGAATATAAACCAACGTGTGTTGCTGGAACCAGCAAGGGTTTCTCAAGACTGTGACCCAAGCTTCCAGAGAAGAGCCATGGGCGCAAATGACAACAAGTGTGTACACTGCAGCTTCATTGCTCATTCTGCTGCTTCTTTAGAGCTGCATGTGAAGCGAAAACATACAAAACAATTTGAATACTACTGCATGGCTTGTGACTACTATGCTGTTACTCGCAGAGAGATGATAAGGCATGCAGCAACAGAGAAACATAAAATTAGAAGAGAATCTTATGTTTATTCTTCTTCTGGGGAGGAAGCAAGTACTGCAAATATCACTAAAGAAGGCACTGCTTTGCCTCAAGAGGAGCACTGTGACAGTGCAGGAGAGTCAAAAACTATTTTAGATGAAACAAACTGTGCCAATAATGCATCAGAAGGTGATCGTATAAATAAAAGCTTTACTGAGTGTTCTGCCTTAAATGAAAATACATCTCCAGGAATCTCTAAAGATGCCAGCTCCCAAAATGCAGTAGGAGATGAACTTGATAAGGAGTCTAAAAATGGAGGAGAAAACACTTTTTGTGAAGGATTCCAGCAAACTCCCCAGAAAGATAAAGTTGTTGAACTTGCCAAGGAAGTTTCAGTTAAAGAAACAGGTACTTGTGAGGTGCAGAAAAGTAAGCACGGGCATGAGCTGCTCAACTCAGATGATTATTGCACTGCAGAAAATCAAAACAGATCAAGCAACACAAACTTCAATTCAGAAAAAGGTGTGGAGAGCTTGGAAGAAAATAGTGAAAACCCAGAGGCAGAGTGTAGAGACAAAGACAGTCTCAAAAAAAAATCACTGAAGAAAAATAACCCACTTATGCTAAGTCTTCCAGAAACAAGTAGTGCAGCAGAGCAATCAAATTTTGTTGGAAACACTGGAGAAACAGTACAAAATAGACATAGTTTAGATGGTAACAGAAGTTTCAAAGAGGATCCTACTGGGGAGGAGGAAGAAGCCCTTATGGAAGCACAACATGAAGCTGAAGTAACTATAAATAACAATGTTTGGGAGGCAGATGGCTCAACAGCTGAGGGCACGCAAGAAAATAGTAATGAGGCTTTAGGAACAGTTATCAGTGCTGATGATAAAGGAAAGGCATTGCAAAATGTTGGCAAGTTTGATTCTTCTATAGTGAGGTTAAAAAGTCATCAAGATGGGGAGGCCGCTGACCATTCTGCAGAAGGACAGATGTCAGGGACAGTGAAAACTAGTGAGCTCACAGTGAAAGCAGAGACTTCAACAAGTGGTGGGAAAAAGAAGAAGTCAGAAGGAATTCCCCTTGGGGAATCTACACGTATTCGCTGCGATGACTGTGGTTTTCTAGCAGATGGTTTGAGCGGACTAAATGTTCACATAGCCATGAAACATCCTTCAAAAGAAAAGCATTTTCATTGCTTACTCTGTGGAAAATCTTTTTACACGGAAAGCAACCTCCACCAGCACTTGGCCAGTGCTGGGCACATGCGAAATGAGCAGGCAAGCGTGGAGGAGCTGCCTGAAGGAGGCGCGACCTTTAAGTGTTTGAAGTGCACGGAGCCCTTCGATTCAGAGCAGAGCTTGTTTCTCCACATCAAAGAGCAGCATGAAGAGCTGCTTCGGGAAGTCAATAAATACATTGTTGAAGACACTGAGCAGATAAACAGGGAGAGGGAAGAGAACCAAGGCAATGTCTGCAAGTATTGTGGGAAGATGTGTAGAAGTAGCAATTCCATGGCCTTCCTAGCTCACATCCGTACCCACACAGGTATGGAAATGCCGTTGTTGCAATTGGTCTATTTCAAACAGAGTGAATTATACCATTGGTCTTTTTTCTGCTTGTTAAGCCTTTACATATTTCTTATGAACTGGTATTTTTATCGCCTGATGAGCCCCTGATGAAATTCAAAATTATCTAAAGGAGTACGAAAATACAGTGATCAAAGGGCAGAAAATGTAAGAACATTTCAATTACAGTCACTCTTCTGCTTTTTGTTTTATATAGAGAGATTTTCTTCCTTTAAGTTGTAACCATTGTTTGGTTTTTATATAATAAGCAGTGGTGGTTTGAGAGAACAATTAGCTGTTCTTTCTAACTTTCTCTTCTGTGTAGTAGCTTAATATTCAAATTGTTTATTTCATTTCAATTAACTGAAACTTTAGCATTATATCATGCTTCAAAACAGTCATACTGATATTACATCATTCCAAAATAAATACCAATAAGGAACAACAAGAGGTTTTTTTAGAAATAAGTTATAGCGGTTCGAATTGGTCAGCCTTTTTGGAAAGTGGTATGCAGTGCTGATGTGTTGCCCAGGGATGTAGCATCTGATTTAGTTTCTGTGCTGATCACACTTTAAATTCATTTTTATGTTTAATTTTAAGTGGAAAATTTAAAAACATTTCTGTAGAAAAATGCATAAGCTGCAGTTCTAAATTTATGTAAAAATTCACTGCGATGTTTCTATAAACCTGCCATGCATTCTTTATTTTAAATAGACAGCTTTTCTAAATCACTGAGCTCTGCTTAGACAAGTGGTGTCTCCATGGTTGAATTTATGAGTGGATTTGAATAATAAATTCACATTTCAATGAACATATTTTCATTAAAACGGTAAGGTTTATTTTACTGTACTTTTAAATAATGGCTTATTATGGAAGCTATAGTTTAAATTCATGCAGTATTTGAAACTTAGTGCATGGTTACAAGGAAGAGAACAAAAAGGTAAGAAAAAAGGAGCATAAAAGAATGGTAATTCCTGGCATAATCCTAAAATAGTTTTGTAAGTTTTTTTTATGAAAAGGCAAGGGCGTGACTGGACAACAAATCCTAAAAATTAATCTTGGGGAACAGGGACATTGTATTTCAAACCTTTCAAAGTATTTTACTATAACTGCAGTATTCATGTATACCAATAACTCACATACTTAATACTTTCAGCATTACTTCTGTCCTGTCAATAGCATCGTTATCTGTATTGCTTCAGCTAATATCCAGCTTCGGATGCAGTGTTAAGTCTTTGGAGGGATGCTCATGTTCACATGGTCAGAACAGCTGTATAAGCCCTTAATATGCCCTCTTACGGCAGATAAAACTGAATAAAACTAAGGGGGAGGATGCTAATGGAGCTCTCTTTAGAATTCTTTATGCAACTGTCTGGTCAAGACATGTTGCTTATAATTGATGTGTCCATTACTTGAATTCTCTTGTAATTATAGTCAATAAGTCTTGTAAATGTGTTAAAGCTCACTAAAAGCATACAAATTCAAGAACAGAGTAAGGCTAATAATTTAAAATAATCAATGTAGGCATTTCAGCACTTAATTTCCCTTGTGTGTTGATAGCTGATCATTCTTAATCCATTAAGATTTATTTAGTCGTTTACAATGCAAAATAGGTTTGCACTGGTCACTTGTGCCATTTGAAAATGTCCACCAGGTTAAGTGCAGAATGTAGTCCATTAGTCTTCCTTGACTATATGTATTAATTGCATTTAAAATCAAGTTAATGTGGATGTGAAAGTGAGGTAACTATCAATATATGACAAAGCAACCCTACTTACATAAGTTACATCATTGATTGTAACATTTAGTAAAAGTTAGTGTACTTTTTAACATCTTGTGTGTAGGTCTTATCATGGAGTATATTTTTACTGTGCTTTTGGATAGCACTAAATATGCAAAGTAATGAAAGAGTACACTTAATTTTGCAAGTCATTTTTTGGTGCAGAAGTATAGAAGAATTACATTACAGAACAGAGTTTTAGCTGCCCTCTATCTTACTGCAACTTTAAACGAAATGTTTTTCTTATACTTTGCTTATTCACATAAATAGTAATGTGGAGACTTTTATTAATACTTAATGGGAAGAAGGCTTTCTCTCCCAATCTGTATTTTTCTGTTTGCGGTTTTCTTCTTTCAGAACCTTTTTTTCCCATCTGTATCACAGTGGATGCAGTTGAATAGCAAACAGATATGTTTAGGTTATTGGGAGTGGTGGCAGAGGGAAATGACCTAATGCACCAACTGAATGTACACTTTTTGTAACATTGATGAGACAAAGTCCACCATTTCCATCTTCTCACCTGTCCCAGGGTAACAACAGGTACATGAGAACACAGCCAAACATTTTCCCATTTATTGTTCTGATTATATGCTCTAAAAAAATTCTTTCATCTGCATCTGGATGTGCATAAATAGGTTTATGTGCATGTGTGTGTATGTGTAACCATCACCAACTGCTTTCCTCTTTTTAAAGTGAGTTATAAGTGATGATTTGGGGTGATGGAGGAAAGGGAAGGGAAAGTTGCAGAAAGATACAACTAATAATTGTCATTAATAGAAAAATAATTTTTCAAAATACCATTAAATAATGTAGGACATTTTCACATTGCAAATTAAAGGAAAGCTTTGCTATAGAGGACCTAACAAGTAAGTCCATCACATGTTGACAAGTGAAAATGAGGAAGTGTAAAGAAAAATAAAAGGAGTAGTAGAGGTGGAAGACTTTTTTGTTTGCACTTGATGGAGGTCCCATAAACTTAATTAACAATCAACATCTGAGGAGAAATCGCTTGCAACTGCGTCATCTTTGTTTCTTTTCTCATCAGACTTCTCAGTTAATGGCAGTTGTGCCCCATGCAAGTATGCTGTATACTCCTCATGTCCTAAACGTAGGAGGAAATGGTATGATGACATTTCATCTGCCTCTGCTGACTTTGTATTGGACCTGAGCTAGGAACACAGCAATGCCTGCAGGTGCAAGTGATGTTGCCTTTAGCTGGCCTAAAGCTATGACACTGCTTTTTTTTCTTACAGCTTTAGGTTTGTATTATCCTAATGTAAAGCAAGGATTATGAACTCAAGTCTTTTTTTTACTAAACAGTAGAATGGTTTATGTCTTAGTCCTATATTCAGTTTGGTGCGATGGTCTTGGTTTATGTTAATTTGTTTTGTTGTTGTTCTGGTTTTGTTCTGTTGTTGGTTGGTTTTTTCAGTGCTCCCCCAATTGTTAAGAGCCTTATTGTTTTCTGCTACCATCAGAAAATGTGCATTTGTTTTCCATGCCATAACTTGTGGGTAAAGTAGTCTGGTGGATTTTTTTGGCTCTTTCTAGCCTTTTTTTTTTAGTCATTTGGTTGAAAATATAGACTGAAAGCATTTTTTTTTCCTGAGAACTTAAATCTGAATGTGAATCCAGTAGTATCACAGTTTAAAACAGCATAAGAGAACCACTGAAGGTGGTGATAGGTATGTCTAAGCAATGCTTAAATGTTTTAGACAGCTTTATGGCAAATACAATTTTTTTTTCTACCATTAGTTTAAATCTTAGTCTAATGTCTTCATTTTTAGTAGAAAATTCTGGGTTGTTCCATCCAAGAACATACTGGAACAAATTTGGCACTAGCAACCTGAAAGGGAGATACACTGCTTTTGTTCCAGGTGATAGGTACTGACTGGAGCCTGCCAGCACTTGAATTTTCATGGAGTTTAAATGGAGATGTTAAGACATATTCAGCTCTGGATCTGAGGGAAAAAAAAAAAATCAAAACCTCTCAAGGCCTCAGTGATTTTTGGATGAGAGCAGTCAACAGAATAATACATTTCTGTATTGTCAGCACACTGTAGTCACGATTGGTCTGAACTCGAGTTCTTCACAAAGGAGTCATGTAAATGGAAAACAGCAAAGGTCTTGTATGGAAGCCCTGTGGGACACCTGCAGTAACAGAATCAGGAACGAATTTACAATTTAATCAGTAGGAGAGAAACTAAGGGGACATAGGGTAGAATCCACATGGTATTGGAATTCTGTGAGAAAAAAGAGCACTATAAACACCAATAGATCTTAAAAAAAAAACCTCTTCACCTGTGGCATTGCTGTTAATAATTGTCCAGCTTAAGATGATAAGTTAAAACATCAGCTTTTGCTGGTCTTTTAATGCAAAAATAAGCTTTTTCTAATTTTTTTTTTTTTATTTGCCCTGGTCTCTTTGTAGAATGCAGTGTTGATTTGAAATGTCACCAAATTAATGATTAATTCAGTTTTATCAGGATCATTTAAATAAACTGGGTTTTTTTCAGTGTGATGGATAGAATGTGATTGCTGTGAGCTGCAGTCTGAACCTGCTTTTGACATTTAAACATATAAAGCTGACTAGATATAACCATTGAGGTGCTAAATATATTTTACATCTCTTTCCAACAGTAGAAATGGAAGTATTAAGAGATCTAGCTTCATTGTCATTGAACTGTGAAATATTCAACCTTGTCTGCCCGTGCTTAGTTCTGTTGACTTTTTTATTTCAGTTAGAAGATTAAAATTAAATGCTTCATTTTTCGTTAGCTTTTGGGAATTAAATTGAAATTTAAGACTCTAAAAATTTTTACTAAAATCCTCAATTTCACCAGTGGAGGATATTCTGTTTTCAAGGGCAAAGCAAAAAGGTTCATTGATCAAGAATGATATAGTGCAACATTTTTCTTATCAGAGCTCTTTATGTAAATTTATTAAGGATCCCATATTTCATATTTTGCTTAACTGTATTGGAAAAAGTACTTCACAAAACATATACTAAACATAATATGGAGACTCTTTGACCATATTGTACTTACTTTTAACTGCAATTCAATGAGTTTGATTTATTGATTTAAGGATTTAGTGGTCAGAAAATTGGAAAGTGCTTCTAGAATGATATTGCTGTGTAATAACCTAGGGACTGACATGTGCCCAATTTAACTATGTCACTAAAAAAGATAGTTTTGGTATCTTGAGAGATGATCACAATTAAGATAGACAAATAATTTGACTTTTTGCTGAACTGATGTGGTACAAGAAATAGGTTGATACTTTTTCCTTGGAGAAATAATTTCAGAGTTCTTTGGTTCTGCAGCAGACATTTAATATTAAAGTTTGTTCTTGAAATAAATAATAGCCAAAATGTCAATACTCCTGGTTTGCAGAATAATCATAAATTCTTGACCATAAAACAGTCATAAAGGCATAATATTTTATCCACTGTATATTCATACATTGCATGCCATTACAATAGCTAGGTGATGAATCATTTGCTGTGTGTGACAGAACAAATCTGAAATACCAATGCTAATGTGAAATCTATTCAAAGTTGGAAGACTTGTAATATTATTTTACTTTAAAAATATTTGCTAAAAAACCCCAGTACATTTTGCAGCTTAAACCAATACCAAGCCACTTTAAGACCATTACCTGAGTTTCAGCATTTGGCCATTGGGAAAGATGTAGAACAACTTTTACCATCTTGTTGAAACCTTGTCTCATTTTAATATATTTTGTAGATTTTTAATTACAAGAAAAATACCAGGTTAAAAGTTAAGAGAGTATTTTCTATGATCTTGAACTTGAGGAACCTTCTCTTAGTAATGTATGGAATATCATGTATAGAATATACTATCTGTGTCCTGGGAGTTATAAATTTATGTACAAGACTTTTTTTTTTATTAGGCAAAAAAATCTCAACCAGGTTAAATGTGGGATAGGTTTTTAAAAGGTTATTTTTCCTCAGGAATTTTTATTTCTTTAACTGTGGGTGATATTTTATTCTAATTCAACTCATATCTTATGCTAAATTTTACTTAGGATCAAAGCCATTCAAGTGCAAGATATGCCACTTTGCAACAGCTCAGCTTGGAGATGCCAGAAACCATGTCAAGAGGCACCTTGGGATGAGGGAATACAAGTGTCATGTCTGTGGGTGAGTAAATTGAAACAGTCCCCACCATGGTTAACCAGGAGAAGAGCACAGAATATGCATTGTTTCAGAATTGAAAACTGTGATGTGAGCAAGAGTGGCTAAAATTATGCATGCATATCCTCCTTTCCATTGTTATGGTAAATTCCTTAAATACAGTTATGACATTCTTTTCCCACTTCTAATCCTGCACTGAAGATGAGCAATTTTATGGGCTACAAGGTCAATTTGAACCTGTAATCTGTAAATTGACTAAATTATAGGATGTTCATTCACATTGCCAGGGAGAACTGTAAATTCCATTTAAAGACATAAAAAATATATAATATAGACTTTACTGTGTGGGGTTTTTTCTTTTGCTATACTGTTATAATTTTAGTACCATTAACAGATTTCTGGACTCCATTAGGGTTTTCATTCTTTATGAAAACAAAACAGAAGACAGATTTTTCAAACAAACGGATCTAAAATATTGCCGGCATAAGACTTTAAATAAATTGAAGTCTTTTATATGTGCTTGTGTTCCTGTTTGTTACCCAAAAAATCTTGTTTTTCTTTTAACAATCGTTATTTCCTTAGAAGGATCGTTCATAATGTTTAATTGTCCTTCAAATCTGTTGCATTTAATAGGAGGCATTGAGACTCCTTAATGCAAAACTAATTAATTTAGCAGAAATGTTTAAAAGGTTTTAAAATGCCATGGCATATATGGTACATCATAGGATATTCAAAGTTGGATTTTAATACCCCAGTTCTGATTAAAAAATATATTTTAATGTTATTATGCTGAAGAAATTAACTAATATATGCATCATATAAAAACATTTTATGCAAACCTATGTAACCTGCTATAGCAGTCTTATGGCTAATGTGTAGAAGAGTACAGGTTCAATTAGATGGTGCAGTGCACACATGCATGGTGGGGTGTGATGTTGGGGATAATATTCAGCAGGAGGAGGTTTTTTAGCCTTAGTGTACCAATCTACTGTAGGACAAAGTGAGTTGCACATTTTAGAAGACAAGTGAATCTTCTGCTGAAGACGCAGCTGAGTGATTTTCACTGATTCATCTCTCTGTTTTTCAAATAATGTTGCATGCGGCATTATGAGCTACTTTGGATGGGTTTACTCACTTAAGAGAAATAATTGCTGGCTTCTTGAAATGAGAAATAAAAATGTGTGAGCCCAATTCTTAAGTCCACTTTATATCAGTAGTAGAAAAATTTGTGCTACTTCTTATTTTGAAGCACAGTTAAAATGAGCGTGGTAGAGTATTTTATATTGTTTTAAAAATCCTATTTGCTGTCTGTGCTTTATCAGTTGCCAAGAATTGGACATGGAAGATAGTTCAAAACTACAGATCCACAGAAGTGTTTTGCAAAGGCTAAACTCTCTTCCTTAGAAGTTGTCCACAAACTTGACATTGGTTGTTTGTTCAATTCCCTTTTAACTTAAACTGAAAAATAATTTTATTATTTAACTATTTCCTTGTGAGAGGAAAAGTTAAAAAAAAAAAAAAATCAAAGCAGCTAATAGGATGCCTTTTACAAAAAAAGAAGAGAATTAAAATTTTTAGAATTTGGCATAGTGCCTCATTTTTTCAAAAACTCATTCTGTCACTTCAGGATCGACATGTCTGACAGAACCTGCCTCAGAAATTGCACAACTCTCAGCTGGGATTCACAATAGTTATGCAAGAGAGAGAAAGCAAAACGTATAAATGATTTAAACTCTGGATTGAAATGGTAGTCACTTTCCTAAGCTGATTGCATGCTCTCTGTTGCTGACATGTCATACCTGGTAGCCAGGCAGATACTTATTTTCCATTTTCGTGTATTGTTAATTTTCATCAACAACATGGAGCTGTGCTATTTAGATATGGCAAAACAACCAGTGAAGAGACATACACCCAAATACCCCATGCTTACAAAAATGCAATTTATATCCCTGTTTAAATAATCATCACATTGAACTTATTGAGCACCAAAAATGTATTTTAACAATCATATACTAACACTAATTTATTTGGAAAACACATTTTTGCACTATATCTAACAATCCTGAAGAATTTATCAGAATTTGAAGGAGAGATGACCAGAGCAGTTTGAAGCATAGTCCATATAATGAATATGCCATCTTAAAAGTGGAAGAAGAGAAAAAAGTGTTAATAGCCTGTGCTATATTTGTGCTCTTTTAATTGAAAGGACTGGGTAGTGTGTTGGTTAAAAAAATAAACTAGCAACATAAAAAAAAGATAAAATTGCTAGGATTGGCTATCGGATTAGTGGCACTATAGAGCATTGGTACATTAACACCACTGACAATGTCAATTCATTATCATTGATGGCTAAATAATCTTAGAAATGCTCAGTGGACCTATTAGTTCCTGAACATAAGCAGCTCATGCTGCATTTCTTCATTAGCTTTAATTGCTATAAATTTTACCTTTTTAAAAATCATGCTTTAAAAGGTGAAGTGATCTTTCAGGAACATTAACTCTGTAATTTTGTCACAAACAGAAGGTCCTGCACTATGTTTTCTTTTCTCCAGTAGTTAATATTCTATCCTCTGACTTTTAGATTCTCAGTAATAAGCCCTCTGCTAGTTGCGAGGATAAATTGTGTTTCAAAAGCTTTTGAATCTGCTTGGGCACTTTTTAAAGGTGAAATGTCAGTACAACATCATGGTGTGGTCTCAAAATACCACGTTTTTTAAAGACAAATTATTTCGCAATTTAAGTCTTAAAAAAAAAAGACACAAAAAAAGGGCAAAAAGAGTATTTTTGGTGTTGTTTTAGGAAGGGTTTGCTGTGTCTGAATTTGCCAAATGATCCTCATATTTACATGCTACAAAGTACACAATATATAATTCATCTAGTTGTTGAAAAAGGCAGTAATTTTGCTGTAGTTTTTTTTTTTTTTAATTTTTTAATTGAAGTTCAGGGTTTGTTTTTCTTCAGCTGCACAGCAGAAACTACGTGACACAGAAATTGGACACCGCTAATGTTTTAACATTTGGAATAAACCGTCTGCTACTCATTGCCTTATCGCAGATGTGTGTTAATTGTTTTCTTTTCCATATCCATGGCTGTAAAATATATCCCGTTATTTCAGGGGTAATGTCTGTTTTCTGTGGGTATATCCGAATTACATTTTTGAAAGTCTGACTCTGAAATTGGCTGATACCCTGGGTTAGGTGAGCAAATCTTGGTTGCCCAGCAATTAAAATTTTTGTTCATTTGCCCGGTGAAATGCTGTGAAAAGGCTTATCATATCACTTTTCAAATTTTATCCCTTAGGTAGAATATGAAAAATGCATTGTTCTGCAATTGAGGTTTTGAACAGAATTTATAGGCAATGTTTGATTTAAAAATATGTCTATTATTCCTTCGTCTTTTTCTTGCCTTTGCTTTATAAACAGAATTTGGGGTATGTAGTTACATGTTTTCAGTAAGAGTGGCTGCTTCCTTTTTTTTTTTTTTGCCTTTCCTTTATGACCATTTAAAAATCGATTGAAGAAGATGGGTACAAGGTAGGTTTCGATTGCTAGGAAAAGTTTCAGTATTTAAAATGTATACATAAACATTTTTTGCTATCTTGCTAGAGATTGAAAGGGCATTTGTAGCTATGTCTTTATTATGTTTATTACATATATAGTATTTAGTATATACTAGTCAAGTGTTTTGAGAAAAAAAGTAAGCCTTTCTAGACACAAAGGAATTTGGAGGGGGATCAAAAAGATTTTTTTTTTCCTGTGTTTTGCTGGAGTAGTTATGTGTTGTAGTTTTTGATGTGGTGTGTTTTTGTTGTTGTTGTTTCTTTTTGTTGTATTGTTTGTTTGTTTTTCCTTTATTTTGGTCTTTGGTGGCTGGAGGTATAAATCTTTATTTACTTTCTGCTCCTTAGTTCTCTATTTGCTTTGAATCTCCTTTTCTAAATTAATTCTGGAGGTATCATAGCATGTTCTGATAAATAAATGTTTTGCTAAATTCAGTTATTTCTTAAAGCCTGAAATAAATAAGCTCTGGGGACAGTTATAGTGTCCCAAGCATGGAAATAGCCTCACTTTTGCTGCTGTTGTTAATGCTAAGAATAACTCAGAGATTTGTATAAAATTCAGTGTTTTAATGAGACTGGACAAAACTACTTACCTATATTGAGCATCATGACTAATAGATCTCTATTCTTGATAGATAAGGATGTGCTTTGACTAGCTGCATCAAAAAAAGAAAAAAATTGCTCTACTCTGTTTGTTGTTTCTGAAAAATATTCTAGATTTTCAGATTTTTTTAACTGGTTACTATTAATACAGACTACTTTTAGTGAAAGGCTGCTCTTAAGATTGCCTTTAGCAAGCAAAAGAGACTTATTTGTAAATTTATTGTTAGGAGCAGGAAAAACATATTTTCAAGGATGCCCTAACGTACTGTAATGTAAATTAATTATTTATACTTGTGCAGTTTTGGAAATCTTAAATAGAAAGTTGCTACTCTAGTAAAACTATTTTTGTGTGGTATTACCTAGTTTTTGTGCATTAGAAGGGATCTCTGTGTAGATGATTATAATGTCACTTTCTGACCTTTGCAGCTTGAATAATTGTAAATCATTGCTTCATAACGTGTCAGAGAATGTCTGTACTAGGGAATTAAATGGCAGAATATAATAGACCAAATTATTGCCTGTCATGTTTTCAACAACACAGTTAGTATTTGAGTTACACTTAATCATTACGTGCATTAGCAACTTCATTGGAATCCAGCTTCAGGCTGAGCATGAAATACATTACATTATTTAAACCTCTAATGGTAGAAGTCATTTATTTGTGTTGAAGTGTACAACATGCAGAGTTTCATAAAGCAAGGAACACTTGAGAGCTTAATTTATCCAAATCAAAGTCTAAATGCAGATAAACACAAGTGGCAAAAATTAGTAATTTTTATAGTCTGGAAATATTTAAAAATACATGGTTGTGGGTAATTGTAGGCAGCAGGAATAAATTAAAATCACTATTTTTAGTCAGCTCTGAGAATGAAAACTTTTATATCTAAATAATCAAATGCATCATGAAATTGCATTTTTGAATGAACAATTAATTATACACATCATGGCTACAGATGTGTCCAAACAAAAAATATATGTTTGGTGCAGCTGTTTAGATCAGAGATAATTGCATGTGAAGTGACTGTTCCAGATCCAGCTATCCATAGTTTCTCTGTCTGAATTTTGCCATTTGATCCCATCATATACTTGTGTCCACGTTTACTTTAGTAAAGAAAAATGAGGTGAACTTACATAACAGCTTTCTAAACTTCCATATGCTTTAAAAAAATTAACAAGAAAATGAAGTTAAGTAACATGCGTTATGTCATCTTGCTGTTTTTTGTTCAGCTGTCTTATTTTGTTAGATTTGCAAACCTGACTTTCAGTACATAGTTTTTCTTTTTACCATTTAAGAAAACTACCTGAAGTGGAAACAGTTTACTTTTATTCAGAAAAGCTCCCAGTGCATTTAAACAACTGGTACAGATCCCGGGATGTGTTGTGCAAGACTGTCCTGGCGTGCCATGGAATTGGCTAGATTTGGCTGGTGGGAGACTTCTGTACAGGAAGTAGAAAGACTCTTCTGTTTGAGACTGCTGTAGCAATTGATACAGAACAATCCAGACCAGCTTTCCCCCTTAATAAAATGGGGTTTTAGCAATTTGTATGCTAAAAGGGATTACAATAATGATTTAGTCGTGCCTGCTGAGGAGACAAGGTATATAAGGGACCTACTTACATTGTGTGTTGTATTTGGAGATAGATGGAGCTGCACAGAGTCCAATTCAATGCACTTTTCAATGTCTTTGAGATGCACAGAGGTGTGGCACCTGTACCTACTGATTTTACAGACATACATTTTTAATACTTTATTTTATTGCAGATTGCTTTGATGTCCAAATGTGCACTTCTGCTAAACCAAAGGCACCTTACTCTGAACACATCCTCTGGCCATGCAGGGTGGGTTTGAGCCCTTTCTGAGGATGCAGGCGTTGTGGCTAACGGGAAATCGTCTGATGGGGCAAACACTGGTGTTTAGCACTTAGTGCTAAGGCAAGCAACAGTCCTAAAGTACAGTGTTCCAACTGAAAAAGGGACTTCTGTCCTTATCATCAGGGTTTAGAAGGATTGGGCCAAAGGTTGGGAAAGGTACTGTTAAAAAATGCCGTCTGTTGGCAGAACGAGGTGACAAAAAAATTAACGCTGTTTTGGTGAATATGAGAAGAAGGGGGTGAGAGTTTTTGGTGTGAGTAGTGACTGGGAGAGATGTTTGCTTGATTAAAATTGTAGTTGGGTTGTTTTGTTAGTAGGCTGAAATAGCATGGTTTGGGTTTATATCCAGAATTCAGAAGACTTGTATTGGCTTCATTTTTTGTTTTAATCCTTTGTGCGTAGGAATTGCATCAAGCTCCTAATTCAGCTTTGATTTTCCTTGCTGCTTTTAATAGCTTTACTTGGAAATTTAGAAGAAAAATAACTGACCCTAATCTTTATCAATGAGTATCTCTTCCCTCGTACTACAGGATTTGATAAAAGAAACAGGATGTTAACAAAATAGATTCTGATTTATGTTTTATACCTTTAACCGTTGGAATATGCTTAGTTTTAAACCAAAATTAATCTATAAGAATTGACTGCTAAATCAATTTGTTGAGGCATCTTGGATTTTTGTGTGTGTCTGTGTGTGTGTGTGTGTGTCCTGTTTTACTTGCCTCAAATGTTTTACTGTAACATAGCTTCATCAGTGGTTACTGCTCAATTCATTGGAACACCCCAGAATCTCAGAGGATGTGGTGTGCAGTGCATCCACATCTTCTTTCACATTATCTGTTTGAGAACAGACTTAACTTTGTTTTTCTTGCCAGTGATCTTTCCTCCTGTTTGCGCTGTAATGACTGGAAATTGGTTTGCTGGGTTTAGTACAAGCAGAATCAAGCCGATAGATTTTAAGCACTTCAGGGCAATTAATCTTACTTTCTGTGTTTATTACAACCCTGGGCACCTTCTCGAGACTCAGCAATTAGTTTACCAGGGTAGAAATGGTTTCTCTAGGAAATTTGTGTCCTGGTATATTTGTGTTTCAGGTATCATCGAATCTGAATGGTAGCAGTCGAAAGCTCTGACCAGATTCTGATGTCATTTTAGTCTTTTGGCTGTGGTGTCTTGTCTTTCATCTTGTTTTTCTTCCTGT
>VWZN01007374.1:72479-82479 GCA_013396955.1 Regulus satrapa | reverse complement strand
GCTGATAGTGATTTGGGAGAAGGAGGGGAAAAAAGAAAAGAAAAAGCTCCTCTACCTATTAGTATAGTATCCAAAATGCTATAGGGAAATGTTAATATCGTTGTAGAGCTACAGTTATTTATTTATCATTACTGTATTTTAAACTTATGCCTTGCGTTGACCTGATTTGAGGATTTTGTTTTGTGCTTTTGACAGGGTTTTTTGGCTTTTTTTTTTTTTAATGATTCATTGAATTGTAACGCATATTACAAGAAATTTTGAATTCTTACTACCAACAGGTTCAGAATAGTTTTATCAACATAGGGTTGAATCCAGCAACCAATGCATTTTATTTTACTATAATTACTCAAACCTTCAGATTGTGATGTACTGATTGTTTCAGGAGAGCTGTAAGAAGGGTTGTACTGAACAGCAACTGAGCACTTCTGTAACTACTCTCTGAGTACTTCTCTACAGTAACTTCCCTAAGAGTGAGGGGGGGAGGATTTTGAGTTTTTGTTTGGGTTTTTTTGTTAGTTTGTTTTTTCTTTATTTTCTTTTTTCTCAGCTTCTGATGAAGACACATGATTGCTTTATGCTTTGAACCATGAGTATGTTTATTCTTTTTGAGACTTAATGGTGATGGTTAAAGATGTCACTGCCCCGTCTGCCTGGTGGGATAGCTCTTAGAAATGTCTCCCCATTTGCTGCAGAAGAACTAGTTTTGTCAAAGTGAGCCTATCAATGCAAAGAGTTTAATGTGTCTAAATTTTCTCAGTACAAGTTTTGCTGTTTATACCTTAACTAATTAGTTTCATTAATGGGCTTTCAAAAGTGACTTGCCAAGGTGTTGTTTCCCATTTAAAATTGTTTAGTTACATTTCACTTGATTAGGCAGTGATTTGTGGGTTGTTTTGTGGCTTCTTTTTGTTTGTCTTTTTTTTTTTTAATTATTGAATGCTGCTGATTTTCTCAGGTTACAAACCTTCAATATTGGATTTTTTTTTTGAGAACAGTTGATTTTTGCACCTGGCATGGCTAATCTCTCAATAAATACAGTGGAGCAGATCTTCAAATATATTTGTGTGGCACAGTTGAGGAGATCTGGCCATCCTTCTGTCTGCAGAGATCTGCTGACTTGTTCTGTGTAATAATTTTTGCTTTATACTGTGCCAGCCTCCTCTGAGCGATAGAGGGTGAGTTATATAGGGGTTAATAATGGATAAAGATTTTCTCGTCACTCTTCCATTTTGTAGGGCATTCTCTGTACTTGTGTGTGTGTGATTGTGCATTCTGTGTTGTTCTTTAAATGCTGTCGGTATCCTCCACTTCTCTTCCCAGCTGTATTTGACCCCTTCTTCAGGAAACAGTTCCAGAAGCACCGCATAAGGTTAAAAATAAAGACCATTATGCTTCCAATCTTCTTGGGTTAGTCTTCTTCTATACTGATTAAAAATTGTACCTCATTTTGATGGGCTAGTTTTACTCAAGGCAGGCATTAAATCTTAAGAAATCTCTCATGTCTGTTTTGAAAATGTATTTCTGCTGTTTTTATGCATAACATGGACCGAGTGCCTTAGGACACTTGAACTGCCTGGAAGAGACTGAACTCACTTTTATAGGGCCAAAATGCCTAGAGGACAGAGGGCAATGTGTCCTGATGCTGTAGCCTGGGTCCCCTCATAATGGCAATTAAATTGGTCAAAAACGGCATTAAGAGTGGGACGGCAGCGTCTTGTTGAAGCTGGTTTCCCCTTTGCCCACTCGTCAGTTTTATGGGAATCTCCATGTCTGTTGGCATGTCTGGATACCTTCGGCTTGGCGCCGAGTGGCCGTCCTGGGGCCCTGCCCTACGCGAGGTGCACGCACTCGGAGCAGCGCTGAGGACACGCCGTGAGCAGTGATGTGATTGCAGCCCCGCTGGTGGGTCTTGGAGATACCCGTCGCCATCGTGCTTGTCAGTGAAACTGCCTCTGGAAGAAGTGGACATCCTTTGCCACTCAATCTCTTCCTCTGAGCCCAAGCGGAGACCTTGCTCTCAGTCTTCCAAGAGTTACCTCTAACAAATGCTGTCGTCTCTTTCTGCAGGTTGTTTTCCCTCCATAATGGGTTTGGATTTTACTACAGGTCCCTCCTATCCCTTCAACGTGCATTCCTTTCCAGATAGGATTTGAGATGTCTTAGAAGATGTACTTAAAAGCTGAGCATAGGTTGAACTAATTCCTCTAGGAATATTAATCCTTATCTCATGAGAGTTAGATGTAGCTAGAGTTTACTCAGAATATTGCCATAAGTATTGGGATAAGCTCCCATGTTTCAGAAGAGCAGCAGACTTCGGCACGGGTTAATCTTTTCTCTTTTTTTGGTTTTAAAATAAAGCTAAGCTATTAGTATTATGTTGTATGTTGATGGTGATTAATGAAACACACTGTCCTAAAATAATAATAATAGTAATAGTCATATTGTTATTATTATTAATAATAATAATAATGTGCTGCATATACTTAATTTGCTTTGAAATTAATATTCAATAAGTAGTGCTTTGTTTCACCCATAATATTTGCTATTAATTGGTCTTGAAAATGTTAACTCAGTGATAGTAAGATAACATTTCACCATTTATAGCAAACATTCTATGCATTGACTATTGTATTTTCTTTTCCAAATGTGCTTGCCAAATGAGTGAGTGTATTTTTGACATTGTTTAGCCTGCACTGGCTTGGAGAGGTATTCCTTTTCCAGTATTAATAGCATCGAACACCTTTCATTTTTCTGGCATGTACTAGAGCAGTCAGAGCAAACTGAATTCCTGGGGAAGAACATTGTCTTAAACATTTGCTTTATCTGTTCATTCCAGTAGATGGCTACAGTTCACTAGAAATTGTGGCTGTAATAGATTTTTTACAGTAAGTAAATCAGAAGATGAAGGTTGAATTACTATAAATGAGTTGACCTGTACATTTTTCTTATTTCATGTGCTTAGTCATGCACTATTCACTATTTTTCTATGTGCACCTTTTGCAAACTCCAGGAAAATGTTAAAAAAAATATATTTTTTTCCTGTTGGTCGAGGTTTTATGAGTGACTCTCATATCTCTTGCACTTTTCTGGTATTTCTAATTGTGCCTGATTGGAAGAATGCTCATACTATCCAAACACTGAGAAAACTCAATTGCTGAAAAGCTCTATGTTACTTTTATAAAAGCGGATACTTCCCGAATCTCTATGTTCTTTTGATTTTGTTCCTGGGTTTAGGCATTTTAAATGGAAACTGGCTATTTAGCACTTGCTTTTGCCAAGTTGACTTCAGCTTTTATAGAAGCAGATGTTTTCTAGTAAGCCTTTTCAGTCCTAAGCATGAAGCAGTGACTAACACATACAAAAGCGTGTTTACCTTTGCATTTCATCTGTGTTGTACATTTCAGTGTTTCATTGCTCTCAATTCCCATCCAGGTGTTTCTTTTTTTAAACCTAATTTGCATACAACTAAGTTGATACAAAGGAATTTCTTTTAAGACCCTGGAAAAGCAGCTTGCTTCTGAAAAGGTACTCATTAGCAGTTCACAGAGTGGAATTCTTTCAAAGGTACATTATTCACTTGTACTGTATGAAGTAGTTCACAGTACAACATTGAAATATTAGGTGTGCCTTTTGACTTTCTCAGATCGAGTGATTCTGAATTCGTCATGTAAACTAGTGAATATTCTTTAATTTTCAATGAGAAGGAAGTGTTGAAACTGGCTTTTATTTGTAATCATGTTTGCTGGTAAATGCTACTACCATATCGCTTTAATTTTTTCCTAATCCTTTCATTTTTGCCTTACAACAGCTACAAGCTGAGCACAGCAATTTAAAGTGCAGGTTTTTGTTATTTTACAAATGAAAGGGCCATTTTTTGCATTAACTGCTATGCTGTGCTATTGCAATTTTAGGTCCCTTTGCAATCAACTGCCAATTTATATAGCTGGCTACAACTGCTTAATCTATTATTAATAAGCAGTGCTACTGAGCTCTACAAATGATAAAAATGGTACCAGTTTTATACAGGAATTTCATTTTCATATCTAAACTACATACAATAACTTTATTCTCTACCATGAAGATAAATGTCTTAATTATTTATAAATTCTTTATATTTTATGGTATCGATTTAGGGATTCATTCATTATCCTTGAAATATATTGAGAAGCCTTAGCTGTAACTAAAATATTTTTCATTTACCCATTTAGTTACAATGTTGTAGTCTTAAGGGCCAAAATTTAATGTGTTTACAAAATAGTTTTACAGTTTAATACTGGGTTGAATATTCTAGAAAATAAATGGATGCTGTGTTATTCTTAAGTTCTAAAATTGAGCATTTTGGATTAAGTGTGTTAAATTTCAGCTTTCTTCTATGTTTAGATTTTTGTTGTAGCCACATGATTCATTAAACGAGTTCGTCCTCTGAGAGGAAAATGTATTTGACCCCTTCTTGAGAGCACATACAAGAAGTTCATCAAGAATCACAGATTTTAATAAGTAAACAGTGTTAGTTCTGTCCCCTCCGGCGTGTGTGGAGCTGGGACATGTCCAGCACTCCATCCTCACGCTGTGGAACACACTGGCTGCCCGAGAGAGCACCTGGCTGTGTTTAGGACATCTCAGTCATGATGAGAAGGATTGTACCTGGAGGGCAATTATGGGCAGGACAAGGGATGCACAATAATAAGTCCCTGGAGCACTTTAATGGGCTGTAGGAAGGAAAGAAAGAGGCAGGGTGGGGTGGTGGGAAAGGAGAAAAATTACTAAGGTATCAATTGTGTTTCTAAAAATGGACTGTGAGATACCGAACCGTGTTTGCTAGAATGTATTTCTTCTGCTCATGCAAAGTTGTGTCTAATCACATTCCTGAATTTCTTGGAAACCCCTTTGGAATTTGTTTACCTAATTATTTAGGAAGACTGTAGAGATTTATTAAGTGTTGTTTTTGTGTAATATGCTTCCTAGATTAATCATTTCCACAAACTATTCGCTAGTCACAGCGAAGCGGACATTATTTTTCCCCTCAACTCCTTTCTCAAATTTAATTTCATCTGAAATATTCTGCGTCTTTTCCTTAAGCTTTGGATGATTTACTCACACACGGACACACACACGCCCGTGTGCGCAGATGTGAAAAGTTTGGCTTAAACGGGGGAACGCCGAGACGCGGAGCATCGGGACTCGGCCAGCCTGCCCTCGGTGCCCGCGGAGTGCCGGGGCGCACGGCTGGCGCTCGGATGCCGGGATGGATGCCGGGCTGGCGCTGCTCTTCCTTGCCGGCGCTGCCTCTCTCGCCTCCCAGACCTTGCGCGGCCGCGGCGCCGGGGCCGCTGCCCCTCCGCGCTCAGCCGCTAGGGAGTGTCGGAGGGAGAGGCTCCAATTAATTTTTCCGCTCTCCCTGTGAAAAGGCTGGTTTAACTTCACACCCCCCCGCCCCAGCTGCAGCACTTGTGTGTTGTAAATAGGCTCAAACATTAGAAAAGCTTTTATCTTCTATGATCTTTAGAAGGATTTAAAGATAAGCCGTGGCACCCTTTTATAAGCAGACATAAATTATTTTTGCTCAGATTTTGTCTTTACTTGTAATACTGCTAACACGTTTAGTTGATCATCAACTTATTTGTGTAATTTGTATAGTAAGTGTCGCATACCTGTGGGCTAAACGGGTAAACATTTTTAATCTGATAGAGGCTGAAAAACAGCAGCTTGTCTCTATCTAATTATTTTCTTAAAGGTTGGTCAGCAAATGTCATGTATTTCACCAACATTGTGCTTGCTTGGAAAGAGATGAGATATTTTCATTACAGTGGCTCAAAAATCACTTAAAAGTGCAACTGCCTTTAGAATGCATTTTGGTAGTTCGGCGACTTGATTTGGTAAGGTGACAGTGCTGTGATATTTAAACAAAACAACAAATGTCTTTTTAAAGGATGAGACAAACAAAATTGCACCCATTTCCTTTTATTTACTGATCTGAGGGCTTATATTTAAATGATAGAAGTAGTAGGTATAACAAGCTTGTGAAATCTTTCCTTCTACCTGGGGAATTTAAAAAAAAATCGTACCGAGAATACTAGGGTGGCTGACATCAGGTCTACATTATATGTTTGCTTGCCTGGGGTGCTCTCATAAAAAATAAAACAGAGCTTTATACAGTTATAGTGTGCACTAAATTTGTGTTCAACATCCATAAATAAAATATTCAACTCTTTCTGAAGAAAAACTATTGTTTTGAGATATTTCAGGCCAAAAAATATGCCACTATTGTGGAGAGTAGAGGGTTTCCACTTTGGCTTTGCTTTTACTTTTAAACGATCATCGTAGTTGTTACATACCTTTATTATTGTTTTTATCTCTCTGTCAGGATGGAGTATACAAAGGAGGTTCTTTTTGTAAATCATATTTAAAAAAAAAAATCAGAGAGCAAACCACCAATTTATGCTGCAGTATGTTTTGGTTCTGAGTAAGCAAACTGTATGCTTAATGATTTCATAAGAATTTAATATTGTGTGTTTTACAGATGGAAAAATGTTGATAAATTTAGGTTAATTTCTGCTCTATTTATGGAACTACTTATGCATTTTTTAAAAGAAACGGAGTCTTCTTAAATTATATATAACTTGAAAAAGGGTCTGTTGTTTATTTTATTTTAAATATGAGATTGTCCCTGAACAAGGCGGCAAGAGTATTATGTAGAACACTACTTATGGAAACAGCAAACTAGTAAATCTATGCTGCACTAAAATAAAATGTTATATTATTCTGATAATATTTGACTTTTGCACAATATTTAAATGAACATTAGTATAAATAGGAATGCTTAACTAAAACACAAGTTCATCGTATAGGCTAATGCATTACTCTTGTATATTTGTACATGAGTGAACAATTATTCTAAAAAGTTTATACATGTGTTCCAGTGACCAAACTTGTATTAAAACAAACTGTTCCGATAGTGGTGACAGAAGACATGGTTGATGGTTGTGTTTGAGAAGTAAATGGGCAAAATATTTGTGGATCTTTTAATGATTACAGTTCTTGATAGCTTTCATAAGAGTGCACATAATTTGTGACAACTCTAATAAAAAAATGTGGCAGAAAAACTTTCTGAGTTAGCGGCAAAGTAAATGGGGCAGGTTTTGCATTTTGAACAGAAATCTTATGAACTGTGATTGAATTTGTCGTGAAAGTGTGTCAGAATTAATAAAGTATTTACGTGCAAGGTTGCTGGGCTTTGCAGACTGGTTAGGGCTGAGGATTGGTTAACATGAAAAGTCATTTCTATGCATTTGGTACTCGACAGCAAAGGACAAATGTACTTCTGTGCATTTTGGATCATAATGCCATTTCTCATTTCAAACCATTTTTGTCAGGACACCAGGCAAAACAATGATGCTTTGAGGACGTAATTAAAGATATTGTTCAAAGAACAACTTTCTGCATATTTGAATTATTACTGTCATCAAAATCATACAAATATGGAAATATGATTGCCAGAAGCACATAAATCAATGATCAGCATGGCCTCAAAATCCAATAAATATGTAGAGTTAAATACTTTAAAATGCAAATTGCATCTGATAATTTGCATATGGTAGAATTTAAAGGAAATTTTGTTGCTTAACAACCTCTAAGGTAGCAGTTAGGGCTATGGGTAAACATAGATTTTTTTATTCATCATTGGTCAAGTTGCAAGATTTGATAAATGATAGGAGACTGCTTTCCTTGGTTAAAATGACTGCATTCTTTACTGAATCCTGAAACTGCCTTGAAGTCATCTGAATAATTAAGAGTTAATTATTCTTCATCCATCTAAATCAGAAAAGGACAGATTTAGGGAAGGAATTTATAATTTTTGCCTCATGTCCTGTCATGTCGTAATGTGATAAACTAAACTGACTCCAAATAATATCTAGTGACCTTATAGTAATTACGCCTCACAAAACATTCTGGTTTAAATTTTTTAATTGCTTGCATCGATTCCAGAAACTACATCTTAACAGACTCTGAAGTTTAATTGTGTTCAAAAGAAAGCAGTAGAAAATTTCTGTTCTGTTACTGTTCTAGTTTAGTCTTATCAGGATAGATATTGTACGGAGTCTTTCACTTTTTCTCCTCTGTTAGTGCCTCTGTCTGTTTTCTCCGTTTTGCTCTTTTTCTAAGCAAGCCATTATTTTTAAAGGATAGTGAATATGTACATCAAGAATATAATCTTATTTTTTTTAAGAAAAACTTTATAGCGTTTAACAAAACCAGGCATTTCTCAGTGGCATCAATTCTGGTTTGCTTGATTTTTGCAGCTTGGAAAAAAGGCATCCCTAAAATACAGGCAAAGAAAACAAGAATGTTCTGGCGTCTGTCTCCCTGTAGAGAGGACGACAATTTCAAAATTGAAAATTGAAGCCTGTTTTTATTTGCTAATTTCAAAGTAGATTTTTTTTTTTTCCTAAGAAGAGGGTTTACGAATGTTTACTGATCACAAGAGGAATTGTAATAAAGAAATCAATATGCATGATCCCTTTTCATGTAGTACAACAAGGTTACACTGTTAGGTTAAGTACAGGCTGCATTCCTTTTCAGAAAATCAATTTGCTGTATAGTGTGCAACAGCAAGTCTCTTCTGAAAGAGTCATTTTATGTTGTGTGCACAGTAAATTCTGTATTGACGCCTTCAAATAGTATTGACTGATTAAAAAAAAAAGAAAAAGAAACACTAAGTATGGTAACCTTAAAGAGTATTATAATTTTCAAGTAGTTGCTTTCTTGCTAATTACTTAATTTCTTTCTAAGAGACAAACTGATAAAACATGTTCTTTAAATTATTAATACTGTAAAACTGGTGTTGTGACATTATTTTCAAAATCTTTTAAAATATTATTTTCATAATAGCAACAGAATGCCATATGCGATTTCAAATACTGTGGATTTAGCATAAACTTATTTGCTGAATTTAGAGGGTAGGGACTTGGGAGGTTGGTCGAAGTTCTTTTGTTTGCTTGTTTGGGGGTCATTGTTTTTGCCTTTTTTTTTTTTTTAAATTTATTTTAAGGTCTCATCATCAACTAAAAAAAAAAGGTAAGTATTTTCAGTTGTTATGGTTGTGTACATTTAAGCTGTGATGGTGCTTGCAAAGCAGCAGTGGGTTTTTGTAAAGATTGTCTGTTACCTGCCTGTATTCCAAACAAAACAAGCAGTGTATAGAAAGGGAGGGGAAAAGTTAGTAGCTGCACTCAACCTCCTTAGACATAACATGGCTTAAAAGCCAGTTTTTATAAGGGAAATATATGGAAACGTGGTTTATTTTCAGTTCTTGTTTTCTCAGAACATAAAACTATGTCTTTTAAAATGCTTTGACCATTTTTGATGCAACTGTTCAATTGTAAAGACAATCTTTTGCTTTTTGTGTGTTTTTTACTGAACAGTTCTTGATGGACTCTGACTTTTCCTTTTATTTCTGTCAACCCAATTACAGTACATTAGAGCGCACCCTGATCCTACTTGTTTGCCTGTTATGCAGTGTATATGTTTAACTCATAAGCATGTTCATTTAGATATTTCAGTCTGATCATGCTGAATGTCTTGCAGCAACACATATTGATGTCTACAGAACATTAGATACTTTCAACCTTAGTTATTCATTCTAGAAATTGTAAAATGCAAATATATCTGGTTTTGATTGCTTTGGAGCTGTCGTATCTGAAAAAATGAGTTTGTTGTTTCTCTGTCAAATTCAGTTGTTCATTAATATGCCCTAAATAAATTTCGATTTTAATGGAGAGAATTTATTTCATTGAAATTTGAATTACTTTTAAAAATACCTATAATTTGAGTCAGAAAACTGGCTAAATTATTCATATATATTTAACGCCAAAGTTAAGATACTGTTTGTTACAATTTCACTTACTAAAAAAACCCAACAAATGTTCACCTTTGAAAGGCAGGCTGGCATTTAACATTTATTAATATTAGAAAGACCCTTATCTAATGATGTAGCCTTTTT
>VWZN01007374.1:61658-72448 GCA_013396955.1 Regulus satrapa | reverse complement strand
TTTTTTTTTTTTTTAAGTTTAAGAGATTTGCTTCATTGCTAGTCTAAAAAGGAAATGATTCCAAAGGCTGGCTGCATTTATATTTTTTTTGGTCACAAAGATGTGTATAGCAAAACTACTTGAGGTATAATTCATTGTTTAGAAACCCTTGGCTGCTGTTTGTTTGCAGCATTCTTGTTAGGGGTCTGAATTGCCCAAACAACAGTGTAAACCAAGCCAGGCATAGCAGCAGACAGAAAAATACATTCAACTAGTGGGATCATGGATTTGTTTGATTCAGGTAATTGAAAGTGTTTCATACTATTATTGCAACTTGAAGGCTTGTTTAAGTGTCTAGCTGTCAGTCAGTTTGGAAGGTGAAAAGTATTCGATTGTCACTCTGTCAGTCAATAGAGATGAGAACTGTCTGCCTAATGGATTTCTTTACGTAGATGTCTGCATGGAGGTAGAAGTAAAATCAATGTGTTGTCATGTGCAAGTACGCTGCATCAAACTGCCAGGTGAAATGCAACTGTATTTCTGTAACGTCTACATCCTTGTGTTGTTTGTGGAAGACAGACAGATGTTCCCTGTGTTTAAAGGTAAAGTCTTTGTGGTCACACATGAAGGTTTATTTTTGAACGTTTTGTAAGAGTTTCACCTATTTCCACTTGCTCCAAAGGTTTATTTTCCTGTTTGCTTGATCATATCAGGGATCAATACTCAAAAAAACAGGATTTAACTTAGTAGAAAAAAACGTGGGTGTTATGCCGCGAGGCTCAGATGATTTTCTTTTAAACCTGGGTTTCTGCATGTTTTCTCTTTGTCAGTGATGACTTACATTGAGCTACCTACGCTTCTTGCTCGAGTTTTGGCTGTTGTTTTACCTACGTTTATTAGATTGTGTATTGACTTCCTATAGCAAAAGAAGAAGAGATAGTTTCTTGAATAACAGAAGGTACCAAAGGCTTTCAACACCCTTGATGAAACAGGCATCAGTCAGTGACCTCTCTTCTTTCTCTGGGAGATGCTTACAATATTAAGTTCCACTGAACAGGATTGATAACAAGTAGCATCTGGAAAGTTAATATGACATTTCAGAATAATAGTACCAGTTTTTATAGCTCTCACTAATTCCAAGCTTAATCATATATAAAAGAGGTGCATTACGATGGTAGTCAAACATCTTACTGAAACTGTTTTCCTGTTAACTGATACAATGCGGATAAAGACATGATTCTTACCGCATTGAAGGTGGCAGGCTAAAGTGAGAGGTACCAACTTCAAAAAATGAATGATTTAATCACCTATTTTGTATTGTATCATCTGTATACATGTGCTGTTTTTGAGAATTAAAATATGTAGCTCTTAGCTGCTGCTGTAGGGGAAAAAAAAAAAAAGAAGTAAGAACCAATTCCCAGTGAAGGAGCTTGACTGTGGGTAATGAAATCTGTTAGTAGCAGAAACTGGTGGTAAAACAGAAGGTAGAACTTCAAAAGAAAGATCAGGATTTTGGTTTTGGCTATACTAATTTCAAGATGAAAGAAGAAGTGTTGAGTGGAAGATGGCCCCTGAGAGGTAGGGGCAGGGCTGTGAATTATCAGCAACATTTTTTAAAATTTCTTTTTTAACTTGAATGAGTGCTTCCAGTTTTTGCAGTAAATGATGTAGGAATTATGCTCGTGGCAGTCTCCTTTGCTCCTAGATTGCTGGGTCTCCTGTGTAGGGCAGATGGAGGAAAACAGTATGGTACTTATAACTGAAGATCATAGTGCATTCATAGAAATAGGCAGGAATAGGCAAAAATTCCAAAGTGGAAGGAAATTCTGTGATCATCTAACCTGCTAGCCATCCTCAGAGTGGTTGTAATTTCACACAGAGTATTGGGTTTGGTGCTTTCTAGTTTTTTATACTTTAATGCCCATATGCTATTTCATACTCAGCTTCTGACAGTTCTTGCAGAAATTTTGGGTCTGGCTTTGTTTTATAGAGGAAACAGAAGATGCTGGATAGGAAACAAGCATCATTAGGGTTTGAATGGTTTTCTATGACTTTTGAGCTAATTATTCAGTTAGAAAAGTGGGCAGCAAAAGGTGATCTTCTGTGGGCAGTTCTCTAGATTTTACTCTGGCTATAGTTAATGTGTCAGAATACTTAGATGTTTTCTGTCAGTCTGGTTTTATATAAATAAAAAATTATTCCATTGGAGTGAAGGTATTTTCAATATGTGCAATTTTTTTGTTGGTAAGTGATCTAAAGGAAAAGCAATAGCTATGGAGGATATAGGTTCATTGAATTTGCCAATAGAAGTGGCTGTGCACATGCTGAATGCACAACCAAAAGTTTCTTCCCAGCAGGAAGAAAAGAGTATCCATTTTTTTCTGTTTCCCATGATGGTGTGTTATTTGTGCTGTACAATGAAGTGTGGGAATAACATGGAAAATTATGATTTTTAGAAAGCCTTTGGTTGATTTAAATGGATTTATGAAAAGTACCACAAATGTGCTCCAAAGCTCCTTGCCTCAGCATTCATGGAGGTGTGATCTCTGATTCAGATACCACTGAGAATTAGATTGGCAGCAAGAAAATATACAAATAGTGTAATACCAGATACTGAAACACTTTGAGCATCAGTTACAGAGCTCTGTCTACTTTTATGACATTATTGGGTATTTCCGAGTCAAATTCTTTAGTCCCTGGTACAGCTTTCTAAATTTCTCTCTTAAATATTTTGTGTTCACTAATCATGGAAATACTGCATGTGACAGAAAATTAGGGTTCTACAGATTATTTGATTTTTGTTAGGTCCTGTAACCTTGTAATCTCTTAAACCACAGAACATAAAATGTAACTTTTTAATTTGGTAGATTTCTTGGGACTTCTTTTGAGCTTCTCTTCCCTCTGCTTTCCCTCTTTCTCCCTCTTCCATCCCCACCATTAGCACAATAGTTTATTTGGTTCATTTTTAAGTCTCTTGGTTTTTCTTCCCTGCCTTCTCCCCAGACTAGACACTCAATGTAGCATTCAAAAAATATTACCATGAATCATTATATAATAAATGGCCAATAGCAATATTTTGTTTCTGAAAGTCATTTAAAGTTGCATGAGAGATTTAAATTTACACAAGCATGATTGCCCAGGAAAGCTGGCAGTAGTCAGTAGGAGCAATAGTGTGATGTCAAATATGTGATCAAACATATGAATATCTGTGGAGCTCCCAGCAGCAAGAGAAGGATCCATTTTGTATGTTTCCTGTGTGGAGAGGTGCTTTTGTGTTCTCTAATAGTGCTTCATTTCTGATATTAAAAGATAATGTATCTGTTCTTAGCATTGCTCAGACAGTTTAATTACCACCTAAGTTCAGATATTATTCCTTGTCAGATCTTTAAAAGCACAGTCTTCCAGACGCTGAGATATCTGCCTGTTACGGGTTGCTGATAGCCTAGTCTAAGAAGTGTTTGTGCTTTATAGGAACAGAAATTGTACTCATTACAGGCAGCAGAAGATATTGAGTCAGAAATTAGGAAAGGGAGATGCACGTAGAATGTGGGCAGAAGGAATATAAAGGAATATAAGCCTTTCGGTGACTCACCACCACTCTCACTTGGAGGGACTGGTGGCTTGCCTCCAGGTCCATTCAGGGTTTTGGATTTTAATCATGTGTCTGGTATTTGGTGATCCTTTTGTTTCTCGATCATATTGCTGTAATCTCTTTGTCCTGTTGCCTTCTCCTCCCCACTCAGGTGCCCAATATAGAGTTTCCAGCAGAAGCAGCAAAGAAAAAATTATTTGTGGCTGTTATCCTTAATCCTATGCCTGAAGTATTTTAATTAGGCACTCAAGGCATAATACGAAGCCAGGGGAGAAATGTGGATCCCTTCCAAGGGTAGGAAAGAGTAAGAGCTTCTTTTAGCCATGGGCAGAGAACGGATTCGGTGAAGCCAGGTCTTGCCATTGACTGTGGGGTCCCCAGACAGATAGCCTTCAAACTGAGACAGCTATTGTGTGCTGGAAGGCAGGCAAGCTGGATCCCATGGCTTTCACCTTCCTCTCTCCCCACAGTGACTGATTACAGATGTGTAACTACGCTGTTGTTCCTCTCCCTCGGGAACTTGAGACCATGGGCTGTCCTCCCTTGCCTTCCCTTTCTCCTTGTCAATCAAACACAGAATTTGCAAGCAGTATTGATTGGAAACATGGACATTTTTCTTCAGTCAATCTCTAGCTACTAGGCTTGATAGCTCATCTTTGGCATGTTAAAAAAGGCTTCCCTCTGCTATTCCAGTTGACTGTCACTTGTCATAGTGCCGTAGTCTGGATTTGTTTCTATGTAGAGAAATATTTTGTAGGAGATGGCTGGAAAAATCTTGTGGGTAGAAATTGGCTTTTTCACTTTCCTCTTGTTTCCTCTGTTGGAATAATTCCAAAGAAAATGCATTGGTCATGCAACTCTCTTTGCATCATACTTGGTGAGATTGATTTGGCATTAAAATCTATTTTCTGTAGCTCACTGATGTTTCTTGTCTCAGTATGAACATAGAGTTCTCGGAGGCATAACATCTTTAAATCTTTCCACTTCTTAAGACCATATCATATTATAAAAGAGAAATTCAAGATTCTGATTCAGTTCAGTTCCTATTAAGGGCAAAAATACCTTGTTATTCTCTTATTGAGGTAAATCAAAAGTCAAAGAAAGTCAAAGATGGTTAAGATCTGCAACAAATTGTAGCAAACTCTCCTGAACATTAACAGCAATGCATTTTGTCAGATGGATATTTACTTTGAAAGATGCTTCTTGCAGGAACAGCTTGTTGGTAATTTTTTTTTCTTGAAGTATTGGCAAATAAGCTCTGGCAATTTTAAGGGGTTTGCAACCCTGATCAGTAAATTGGTGGAAGCAAACTTAGCCCAGCTCCTGGACTGCAGTTGTTTACAATCCATCATATTATCTTAAACCACCATTGACTTCACTTTACATGGGTTTGTAGAACATATCCTTGTAAGGTCAGTCCTTCTGTCAAGTTTGGTATATAGAATGTAGGCTGTTTTATGAGGATGCAGCAAATACTTGGGACTGATAGACTCCTATTCTCCTAAAAATTGCCATTGTGTGTTCCTTTTTCTGCAGTAGCGTGGAGTTGGCCATTCTACGTTATCATGCTTTTTAGATTTCCCTGCTTCCCTGTTAATTTAGCAGGTGGATTTGCTGCATTCTTAGCAAGTCCATGGATGACAGCAACTTTGTGGGAGCAGTCAGTGCACTGGAGGGCTGGGCTGCCTTTGAGTGTGACCCACTCAGAAGGGACAGATGAGTTTATAGGAACCTCATGAAGCAAGGCAAATGCAGAATTCCGTGTTTAGGATGAAATAAACTCACACAGCAGGACTGTACGGGCTGTGACTTGCTAGAAATCATCTTTGCAGAAAAGGCCTTGTGCTTCTGGTTGACGACAGGTTGAAGATTCAGTGTGCCCTTCAAAAGGTTGAAGAAGGCTGTTTGCATGGTGGGCTGTGTTGGCAAGAGCATAGCCATCAGGTTGTGGGAAGTGATTCTTACCTTCTGGCTGTCATTTGAGGTGACATCTGGAATATTGTGTCCAGCATTGGAGTCCATGCTGCGAGACAGACTTTAGCAGAGTCATAGTGAGTCTGGTAGAGGGCCACCAAGCCAGTCCCAAGCAAGCCTCAGGCTTCCTGCGTGATGTGAAAAGAGAAACTGAAGGGAAGGGAGCTGAACTCATTCAGCTTGAAGAAGAGAGGACTGTCTGCAACCACCAAATGTGAAGTATGGAGAAGTTGGAGCTGAACTCTTCTTGAAGGTACATAAGTGTGCCCTGGGAAACAGGACTGCACCGTGCCCAGTGCACTGAGCTGCAGAGATATTTCCTACATACCTCTCTATCCAGTTCCATTTTCTATGTGTTCTGGCCATGTTCTGACAGTATCAAGAGTGACAAGGCTGGAATGTCTAGAGGCATTTATCATCTGTCCTCTAGAAAATGGGAGGACCAATCAATTCCTGTTTCTATTCTCTTTGGTTCTCCTAATGTGATTTTACTCACTTTTTAGTACTTTTCTGATAAGGTATTATGTTATCTAGACTTCTTGATAATACTTGGTAGAAAAAGATTCTGCATTCATATGTTTCTTCTTTCCCAACCTAATTGGGAAAAGTCCAACTATTTTAGCATTTTCAGAATCAGAAATGAGCAACTGCTGCATCTATCCATGTCATTGAAGAGCAGGTGTCAGCTCCTTGGAGGAGAAAGATATTCAGGGCAGATTGCAAGGCAGATAAAGAGTCCCATGGACAATTGTTCAAACAGAGAAAATAGTAAGAATTGGTAAGAACTATTCTAGTAAATAAGAGTGCTAGCTGGCTATCTTTTATGCTTCTACACTCATCAGTGTGAAAGTCTGTCCAAGAATATCCAAGGTGTCTTAGATAAACAGAGAAGGGGCAGCACCCTTTTCTGGACAGGCAAAAAGGCTGGGAAATAACTTCAGGATTAATAGCTAATAGCAGGAATATTCCTGCTTTCATTGTAAGATCTGATACTATGTATCAGTTTATATTTATTCTTTCTTGAAATGCAAGTTTATGGTTTTGACCATGTTATTTAATACTTAGTTAATGGCTTGCTACAGGACTGTGGCTTTGTAGTATTTTTTAAATGTATTTTTTAATTATTAATAACAATAGACTGCTATTTCTGAGTGGCACATTTTTCAGTTAATGAGACTTTCTACTGAGGTCCATTGAAAGATAGTGTCTCACTTTCAGAAAAGTTAGTAATGAGTTTCATTTTTAGGGCAAACCTTTGTTCTTCATTTCTTTTGCATATCTTTTGTGTTTCTCTTAGGAGGTCTCTTCAATAAGTTGTGACAGTTATTTGTAGCGTACAGTCCCTACTGTAAAGGTGGGTATGTCTAAATTGAGGCTGTCAAAAGGGATTGTGAATTGCATTTCACAGTGCTGTAAGAACATGTAGACAAGTCTCTCTGAAGACCTCAGTACTGGTATTGAGGACTGCTAAGCTGCTTGCTGAGGCTCCCTACACCTACATCATTTATTAAAACATTACTACTTATTTATGTTCTGATGCTAAAGTAAATGCCCATTTTGTTTTGTAGACTTTACAGCCTTTTTCTTCAGTACTTAGCTCTTTCATCTCACTGCTACCTATGTTCTCCAATGACTGGGGTGTCTCTGACTGTCTAAAGCATGGCTGAAGATAGTAAAGACTTGGTTTCCTTTGTGTTAACTCTATCTGTTTGACTGCAGGGCAATCTTCTGTGGCTCTACATACTTATTCAGCTCCTCTCCTTATTTCCTTGGGGTTTTCCTAAATGTGATGAGATGGAGCTGAATATACGTGTTGCTGACATGTATAGAATGCAATAAATATACCATGCTGCTCAACATATTGTTGAGATTTTGGATTTTTGCAGAATTTCAGCAAATCTGTATAGTACCTATGTCAAGAACTTTCAGTTCGTATGTCAGAATGTTTCATGTACATTTCATGTACATTAGTTTCTTTAGCATTTTACCAAATGAGTAAATTTTACCTTGATTTTGTAGATATGGAAACTGTAGAGGAAGAAGTGATTTTCTTTGTCTCTGGGAAGCTGAGAATGAAACCTGAATTTCTTCTTGTTCGTTATTCACTGAATGGTACTATTTTCCTTAAATTGTAATTTTTTTTCCCTAAAGTTTTATAAATAATTTGGATCGCCTACTAAATATGCATGCTCTAAAGTACTCAAACAGTTCCTTTTCATCTGGCACAGCATGGAACTAGCAGTTTTATCCTTAATCTACCCACAAAATATGTGACTACGGTGTTCAATTTATAGAAGGGCCTATTCTTAGACTGCATTATAGTTTATAAAAAAAATTCATTAAATTAATCACTTGTAGAGAAAAAAAATTAGCAACTAAGAATGTTCTGAATGTTACTTACATTGTACTAGTTCCTTCAAGGACTTTTGACTTTCTTACCAAGAAATCAGAAACCAAATAACTTCAGGTATACAAAAATAAAAACAAGCTTTTTCTTTTTAAATAATGCCTTCATTGGCCTGTCTGAGTTGGTTGATTGGTTTTGGTTTTTGTTTTTTGTCTTGGTTTGTTTTCTCAAAATATTTTGAGAAAATGCCATGGTTTGTAACTTGCTGTATCTGACCTGCTGGATTAGTCCAAGCTCTCAGTGTAGAGGAGGGTGAATTGGGTAATAAAATTCGTGATTTGAAAACTGCAGTGCAAGTCATCAGATCTGCCTTTCTGCTTTTTTGGGGGGTAAAATAAAAGGTCTTCAAGGACTGGAGGGAGGTACAGTGTTTCTCTTTGCCTCCAAATTGCAGGTTGTATCTTTTGATACGTTGCTTCTGTGACAGGATTACAAAGGGAAACATAAAGAAACGGATCCAATCTGTTCTGAGGCCTTGGAAAGCTCTTGGATATTTATTATCCACCACACTCTGAAGAAGAAAACCAGGACACCAAAGGGCTGTTTCTTGTTTTGATCTTAATTTAAATATTGCTGCATTTTGCATTCACCTTTGTACATATGATCCATAGCTATTTACTTAATATTTAATAATTGCATGCAGAGCCTGAAATATTACTTACAGTATGTAGTTCAAATATTTACACGCAAAGTCAGTCTTCTGACCCGTGCTTTATAGGAACTCTAAATGTAGTGGTTTTTTCATTTATTAGACCCTTATCTTATATTTTACAGATAGGCTTATTAACACATAGAGATCAGTGTTTATGGATTAGGAATTATGCATTTTTAATTACACATCTTCTTTTCAAACCTTTTGACCTGGTGTTTTTAAGGCTGGACTGATGCTTTATGTTATCTGTACTACAGTGAGATTCTTTGATTTTTTTCTACCTCATTCCTACTATAGAGTTTTGCTTTCTTCAATGACAGGTACCTGGCTATTCTGCGAAGCTGGTAAGGCTGGAAAAAAAAATGAAGGCCACATGATCTAGAGAGTTAGAACATCCTCTCAGCCAGGGAGAAGCAATAATGGTTTGCCTTGTGGAAAGAGGAACAGATATTACAGGACTGCCTGCAGAGGAGGAAAGAGCAAAGAATTGGTGCCAGAAAAAAAACACTTTTTCTCTTAAACAGTCTTCTCAGTTCTGGGGTAAATTGTGTTTTACCCTTGCATGTTTGACTATTAATGGGCTGGGTTTCTTTCTTCTAATTTTTTTTAAAGAGGCTTATAACACAACAGCCAAAGAAACTCTTATTGTTTTTTTTTTTTCCTTGTGTTTTCCATTCTATTGAACAATGTAGTGTTGACACTTAAACTTGTAATTGCAGTCCACGTTGTATAGCTTTGGCTTCCCATTCCCCTCGGTTCCCAGATTTGTATGACTGTACAAACTATGTCATTAGCCACTTTGAGCCAAAGACTACAGATCAACTTGGTTTTTTTTGTTTAAAACTGCCAAGGAATTGCCATGACAGACTGGATTCTTAATCCATCCTATGTCAGTACCCAATGATCAACCATGGAAATTTCAGAGGAAGATGCAAGAAGCTTGACTTTAAACAGAAAGAGGGCAGGTTAAGATTAGATGTCAGGAAGAAATTTAGTCAGGGAGGTGAGGCACTGGAACCCAGAGAAGTTGTGGATGACCCATCCCTGCAACTATTCCAAAGTCAGGTTGGATGGGGCTCTGAGCAACCTGGTCTAGTGGAAGGTGTCACTGCCCATGGAAGGGGGTTGAATGAGCTGAGCTTTAGGGTTCCTTCATATCCTAAGCTATTCTGTGATTCTCTGATGATTCTAAACTACATGTTCTTTGGTTAGAGTTTGGGTTAAACTCTGGAACATGATATTTAATAAATCTCAAAAATTATTAGAACTCTGGTGGATATTTTTGCTACACCATATAAATGTCTAATCCTTTTTCCAGCCTTGCTAAGTCCTCAGCCTTAATGATATTTTGTAGCAGTTAGTTCCACTGTCTAATTATGAATTATATGATAGAGTATTGCCTATTTATAATGTTTAAATTTCTTTGGAAGTCCCTCGTGTTAAGAGTTGGAGAGAACAGAAGCTTTCCTTACTTTTCTGCCTTAAGGGCCTCGTGACTAATTTGTTAGTTTCAGGGATTTGCCTCACAGAAGAGAAACTCAACTGCACAATATTCAACTCTAGAGTTTCTGAGAGGTTTTTGCAGGCTAATTATGAAGCCATTGTAATGAGCCTTGAGATTCCAATGTCATTGATCTTTTACATTTGGGAGAATTTGCTTCTAAGATTTTGGGCAGTAAGAGATTTAATTTTATTTCCAGAATAATGTTCAGTGCTACAAGTTGCTCTTCTCAAGTGGGGTGCTGCATTTGCATAGATTCCTGTGAAAAAAACCAGTAATGAATCAGTGGATGACTTCTGAATGTGGATGCCACAGTGCAGTGGATATGCAGTGTCACAATCCAAATCAATGCAGTGTGTTTGACTGTGGGCATATGCATCTCACTGAAAGCAAGGCCATAGAAATGTGAAATAATTTTTCTCAAAATACTTTTTTTTTTTCCTAAAATAAGATCACAGGTTAGACAGGCCTATTTTGACTGTGAAGAATAAGTGTGTTATCACAGTTCTCCTAAACTTTTTATGTAATTTTGTGGTTGTCTCTTGGGAATATTTCTTCTGCATTATTAGGATTTATTTCAGGATGTTTTGTTCCTATTGACTTTTCTGCTGCTGCTAGTCACAAGTGCTAGTCAGTTAAAGAGACTGCACTTTGAATAAGAACATCTAGATTACAGTACTATTTA
>VWZN01007374.1:32291-58022 GCA_013396955.1 Regulus satrapa | reverse complement strand
TTTTTTGTGAAAACTTAATGGCAACCAGGTGCTTTGATATATGACAGAAATAGTTCTTAATTTTATATTAGTCTCTTTATAACACACTATTTACATACTGTTACTAATTTGTAGTACAAGTGTGTTTTGCACATCTTGTTAGGTTTCTGTTTCTGAAGGTAATACTGTAAATAGGTATCTTCAAACAAACCACGGGAAGGCAGGAATACTGGAAATCAGAGCCTGGCTTGTAAGCTTCCTTCCCCAGTCTTGTATAGGAGTTTAAGAACAGTTGTGTCCAGATTTTTCTGCCTGCAGATTAGATGGTACTTCTCTGCTTAAAAGAGTGAGATTTACTTTTCTTTGCTGAATACATTTAGATCACACTCTCTACAGGGTATTTAAACTTTTCCTTTTGCTATGGGATATGGGTGTTATATCAAGTTTGGTTATAATTTAGAGGACTGATGCAAACCTTTGTGCTTAATCTATAAAGGTTTATTACAGCACTTAGTATTTACAAGGTGGTCTAGCAAAGTCCAGTTTCAACTGCACAATAGAATGGTATAATTCTATTCAAATGTATCAGTTACTTTAGGAGTGTTTTCACTTGCAATAGGCCTTTTTCAAAGCATATTGAACTTTATGGAAATGAACTGTACTGCACTGTCTTGGAGTTGATTGAGCTTTAGATTCTGTGTTTGTGTGAAAGGTTTTAGGAGCTTTACTGAAATGGAATTCTTAATTTAGTGAATGGTAATACAGCAAAGAATAAGAAAAACAGTGGTAATTCTTGGATGGAGAGTAAGAAAGTGGGCCTGGGAACGAGAAACTTGAAATAATATTTAGTTTTAATTTAACGCTGTATGGTCCCAGTTTGCTTTTCTTCTGTATTGAGAATATATAAAAACTTGTGTTCATGTACTCTATTCATTCAAATTATACTTTAAGACTAGATCTAACAGTAGTGATTATGCCATACGTTTTCTTTTTCTTCTTTCAAATCTTACCCATTTTGTATTTAAAAACCAAAACTGTCATTGGTCTGTTTACTTTATCTCACTCATATGCAATGGAAATAGCTGGCATTTGTAGAACACACAAACTATTTTTGCCTGAATGCTCCATTTATGATTTATAGCCAACATGTATCCCTGATTTTCTTTTGAGAATGATCTTTATTGTCTTTGTGTACTAACTCATTGCAGAAGCACTTGTCTATTTTGAGCTAAACCAGACCTCTTGTAAAAAGAATCAAATTATTTCATCATGTTGAAAATGAAAAGCTATAATTACTTGTAATTGGGCTTCAGAATTTTTGAAAATTGGAAAATTCTTTTCCAGAGGTTTAAGATCACTCCAAATCATAACCTGTAGAAAATAGGAAATAATTTTCTGTTCAATTTAGAAGTGATTTAATTTACGCTTTTGACAGCTACTTTGCTTTGATATTTTGGTAGGGTTAGTCATTCAGCTGTGGTGGTTGTTACTAAAATTTTTTCTGATATCCTTTATTCTATCTGGATCACACATTTATTTTGATTTCTTTAAGCCCAAACAGATTCTGCTGCAGTTTCATAAGGATGTAGAGTAATTTTGGAATCCTTTAGTTTACTAAACATGTGCCTGCATTTTATTTATTTGTTTGTTTGTTTACTGGTCTTTGTAGTTACTTGATTCTGCTTTGACAAAAGCACAATGTTCTTCAGTGCTTTAATCTGCCTTAGTTTAAGTGCAAGCTGGAAAAACCTACGCTACCTTGTAGTTCTGGCTATTTTTTCCTTTAGGCTTGCGAGTCTGTAGAACCCAGTTTTTTAAAAACAACTTATTCAAATCTTCATTCTAAATTATTACCAATTATCATGATCATCATTATCTTAAATATTTCAAAGAACATGCTGCCTATTTACCTTTTTTATAAATCTTTTTCAAGAGACCCGAGTAGGTAGAGCAACTAGTGTAAGATCACATTGTGTTCAGATCAGTAAGCAGCCCAGATAAGTCTTCCAAAAGCCTCCTGCTCTGGCAAAGGAGGTAACCTCAAGAGTTAGCAGAGGGTTCGGGGGTTTATGGCCAAGCAGAAACTGAGTAAAACTAAAGTAGCAGGCAGGATCCTGTAGCATGGGACTGACAGCCAGAGGCAGACCAGCTAAATGTCACCTTGGGGCTTGAGGTTAAAGCTGGATTCTCAGTACAGCAGAGTCTTTTTCAGCACTAACTGGGACATGGGGAGAAGAGTGGATAGATAGTTTGCACACAGGGAGATTTAAGGACAATTACATAAAATGAAAAACTATGCTGGTGAGTAAACCTTACTGCAAGCCTTGTCGTTTCCTTGTTGATTTGGGACAATCACTAGGCCCAGGAATGTACTGCTTGAGTTAAACTTAATGTAGGCATATTTCAATTCATTATGGGTCTTTAAAATATTATCAGTTTTGGTATTGGCTAGTCCATACAGGATGTATGGAAAAAGGCAGTTACCTGCTGCTAGCACTCATGTCTATTGTGAAGGCAGGAGATCTGTAGAAGAGATAGGTATAAACACAGAAAGGAACCTATTGCAGTGGATACACTAATAATAAAACACTTACATACCCATTTTCATCTGTTTTCCTTCTAAGAGAGTATTTCTTTATCCCAGTGAAAAATTGAGGTGTGGAAAGAGATTTGGCCATGGACATTTTGTAAGCCAGTGGAAGAGCCAAGAACAGAAACAAGCTCTTTGTGTTCCTACCTGGTAGTCAGCATTGTAAGACTTGAGGCCAGCCAGTAATCTGTTTCAGGACTAGTGCAATGCCAGAGATATAATTTCTAGTAGTTGCTGAGACCTAACCTTATTACAGCCTCTGACTTTCTGTCGGTATTCATCTAACTTCAATGTCGTGATTTTCTTTATAATCCAATTCCTCAACTGATTAAAACTAACATTTAAATACCACGTATTAAGGGAATATAAGGGAATATAAGTGGAAGGGAATATAAGGGAAGCAAGTGGATTATGCTGGAGCTAAGACAATGTTGGATATCATATATTGGCATTATGCAGCCACCTGCATCATTAACTAAATGTCTGCCACTATGCAGCCAGTTCATCTTTCATTGATAGTTTGATTTGTGTGATTGGATCTTCTCTGGATCAAACAATTATCTTAAACCAGAATAGTTTCAGATTTAAATTTAACCAGAAGCCAAGTACAACTCTGCATTTTTGTTATTTTTATATTGGTATAGCTCAATGAAAAATTTGATCTCTTTTTTTTCTGTAGGTGTTTTGTTTTGTTTTTGTTTTTTTTGTTTTTTTTTTTGGGGGGGGGGGTGGTTTGATAATGCACGGAGCCCCTAATTCTTTTTCTTTTTGAAAGAACAGGATACCATATTCTCCCAAGATTAACAATATTCTTAAAATTATTTTTGAGCTGTAATGGCTATAAGAGCTTTTCTAGATCTTTTTTGTTGGCTTCTTGCCAATGACTGCTGTGGAAAGTACATCTTCATGCGAAGAAGTGTGTGTTCTCTTTGAAGGTTAACAAGGGCCTGCAGAGCACAGCCTAAGCATCTGGCTCATGAGATTAAAAACCTTAGAAGGAAAGCACTGTAGATCTCAGAGGATGAGTAACCACCTTAAAAAGAAGGATAGGTATGAACAGACAGCCTAAAAAGTGGGGGGAAATATTGATCGGCAGGAAATTTGTCTCTTTTTAGTGAACAAGAAGTGTAAGGCTCTAATGACAACTGATAAAAATCAGGCCCTCAGATTTGGCAATGGGTGTTAAAAAAAGTAATGAGAATTCTAGTAGGTGATTACTCTGAAGGTTATACTAGGATAGATTTTATTAAATATTTTCATTATTGACCTGGCTACACACAAAATGAAATTGTAGTTTTGAAAACCTGCTGAGGGCATAGAACTGGAAGATGTTGGTATGTTGGAGGGCTGGAATGCCACAAGAATTGCATTATCTTAATGTCTGCAGTCTTAGAAATTGGACAGCATGTAATCAGAATGCAAGGTTGGTCACTTAGAGACTAGCAAGGTTTTCACATAACATTTGGGAGCTTGGTGGGAGGACTCCAGCAGGTTGTTGATTCTCCAGCAAGGCCTCCATTGCAGACCTTAATTTAATGAGTTTTCTCTTTCCTGATTTATTTCCTGATGAAGGCAGTCCCCTAGTTGCCTGATTCCTGACAGTTTGTTAAAAATTAAACTGTCAGACAGCAAATTTACAAAATCTATGTAATGGTTTATTTTTATGCTTTGATGAGTATCCATTACAGGATTTAGCCTTGTAATTTGAGAAGGAAGTTTTTAGGGATTTTTGGTTGGTTATTTCTTTTTTTTTTCCCTTTCTTTTCTTTCTTTCCTCCTTTATTTATTTATTTATTTAAATACCAGAGAACATCAAACAAATATCCCATCATTTAGTTAAATAGACATATGACACTCCGTGACACAGATGATCTTTTGGACCATGTGGTGTTTGCTGTCCACATAAAAAACATATCCTGAGATAATTTTCTTGACAGTGCTTCAGGGTTTGTTTGGAGGAGGTTTCTATCTTCATACATGTATATATAAACATAGGAAATAATCAAATATTGTTTCTGAAGTTGGAAGTTAATATCAACCTCATAAATATATTATCTGATACTCTGTATTTCCTGTGTGTAAAGCTGTTGGGGTGTGAGTTTCTCGACAGTAAAAAGGAATCTGATACAGCACTAAGGAGTGAATTTGTGCCCAGATTCTGACAATAATGTGGATGCTGTGCTGGAGTGCAGTTACACAAAAAGGCTGTGACTGTCTGCATGATTAGTATTTTTTTCCTCTGTTGCTAAAGAGGTATTGGAAGGAATGTTCTGCACCATTGGGACGGCTCTGTGTCCGTGAAGAAGTTACTATAAAACAGAGAAGTTCTGAGTTGTACTTTTTAGAAAGATTCTTGTATTATTATAAAATTCTATTTCTGGCATATTTTGCTTCCTCTACCCACACATGTATGCATATCCCTTTTCTTAACAGCTCTTCTCTAGCTCATTTACCAGACTGTAGCTGGATGTATTGGTCCACACCTTGCTTGCCCCATGAGATCTTGTCACTGTAAGTTTACAACCGTGTTGATTCTGGCCTTTTCAGCTCTGTGCTTGAGTCATGCACCAGCTCCTGGGAGAGCATCTCTTGCCCTATTAGCTGCCTAGCTGGTCTCCCCTACACCAGTAAGGTGAGTTCTCCCCTCCCAGCTCAATCCCTTTTGATCTTCCACCCTCTCCTTAGTCTGTTGACTAATTTCTCCAGCATGTCCTACAGAGGAAATGCACCTCTCCCACCACCTCTTCTTTCCTGCCTCTGGGTTCCCAGGATGAGAAGTTGCAATCATTCCCATTATGCGACTGCAGGCTCAGCTCAGTATTGCAAAGGGGAGAGAAGGGAATGGCTGGAGGAGCAGGGAATCTCTGTGTGATCAGAACCAACCTCCCATGGGCTCAGCAAGAGGGGGTTTCTCAACTACACCGATTCAGACACCTGTGGTGACAGGAGAGACATTTCTGGGAGCTGAATGATGGCATGCACGACTAGTAGTTATCAAATCTAACCAGAAAGCTTTTTTTTTTTTGGTTTGTTTTGAAAAGATAGCAAAAAGCCATTGAATAAAACATCCATAAAATATAGAAGCAGACCCACTGCATTTCCTGAAGGGCTGAAGTTAGAATTGTATCTCATACTTTTCCTCTGTACCTGTGGGTCTTAATGTGGAAGGAAGATTGTGTTGTGTACATTAAGGCTTTCCCATGCAATTTGGAATAACTTCTAATATCCTTTTATAGTTTAGTAGAGAAAATAGTGATTTTATGTATCCATAATTCTGCACTTTATATATGAATTATCGTGCTGTTACTTAAAATCGTTTGCAGTAAGATAATTCAGACTTCTCTTTGAGTCAAGCCTAAGAAAATATCTGTAAATTAGTGCTAATGGTCAGTGTAGCTGAAAGAGAAACTCTTTCATGTTTGGAATTGACTGTAAGATTGAACTTACTCCAATTTATTGCAAAGTCAATATTCAGTTTAAAAATTAAAAAGGTTAATAATTATTAGGTTTTCAGAGGAAAAGTACTAGTGTTATGACCTGCCTAACATCATACAGCTACAAAAATGCTATAAAATGATTTTTTAAGCTTATATTTATAGTGAGTAGTTGGCTCATTGCTTCATCTCACTACTTATGCATCCGTGAACTGTTAATTAATACTTTTGCAGTAATTACAGAATATTTTAAATATACATCATTCTTCTGAATTTTAAAAGATCAAGAATTTTTTATTAATTTAAAAGGATAATAGGACTGACCCACACTTTCATCAACTCTTTATTAAAGAGGTGCTTTTTCAGATAATTTAAATTTTTACATTTTGATTGCAAGGAATAATAAAAAGTCATTTTTTCAGACTTTTTTCCATTTACTCTTTTAAGCTGGGTCACCATTGTATCAAGAAAGGTCATTGTTTTCCATCAAAAGGTGAGTGATTGCCTGCAAGTATTGATAAAAGGGGAACTTGCATCCTAACTCTTTTGACTCCTGGCATGCAATTTTCTTTATACAGGGAGCTGCAGTTTGTAATAGAAATTTTAATTCCATTTAGTTTCTTCTTTTTCACCTCTCTATAACATGCCTGGGAATGTTTAATCCAAATTATTTGATATCTCCTTGCAACAGAGCTTCTCAATGCTCCTTGTGCCATGGAGCACAGAAGAAACGAGAGCACAATTTTCAACTGAGCAATACAGTGTGGAAAATACAGTGCCTGGGTTTGTAGGGAGAGATAATATCTCATAACTGAACAGCTGATATACCCTAAAAAAGACACATAAACTTCAGGCACGTCTAGCTCTTCCTCAGATATGAGGTAGCATTTGCAGCCTTTGAGTTTGACAGAAGTAGGGACCAGTTGGCTTGGAGTGTAGTTGATGAGGTTTATTAGAAGAATCCAGAGGAAAAGAGGATTGCTACTTTTGGAGCAGAGGAATCGTTTTAACGGGAGAGACTTCAGGAGGAAACAAGAAAAGTGAAAAGCAACAGGCACAGAGAGTTCCTGCAGAACATCCATGCTGTCTGATCTCAGCCTTCCAGAATAGGGGGTCAGCTCTCTGGAGGCAAGTGTACACTGCCAAGAAAACACTTTCCTTGGGCACAGAGAGTTGGTGGAAAGGTATAGCAACAGTGAAGTGGGTTAGAAATAGTAAATACTGTTAAAAAGATGAGGTTATTTGCTGTGATAGAAAACACCCTACATATCAAGAAAAGGGGGCTCTAGGTGATTCTTTTAAGCTTTATAAAACACAAGTTTTCACGTGATGTAAAATCTGTCTTTAAAATTATCTGCATGCATAAGTAAGTTGTGTGCCCTGGCTTGTGTGTGAATGTCAAGAAAGGTTTTTGGATTTCATCGCATTCATAATTTCAATGCAGGTTTTAGTATTCCCCCTCTTAAGATTTGATGAGGTTTGTGTGTTTTGTTTTAAAGCAAAGAATAAACAAAGATAGCCCTGTATTTTCTAAACTTAAGACATTCAAGTAATGGTAAACTGACTGGTTAGTTGTGGTGCATGTAAAACTGTTTGTGTAAATGTTTATTTTCCTGTGTCATAGCCAGATTGAACTCACTGTGAGAGATCCACATTCAAGAATTTTGTTAGACCGCACAAATGTAGAAGCTGGAGGCACAGATGCTTGATGAAGGACCACTGCTCTGTTCCTGCTTAAATTTGCCTCTTGCACTTGAGTAGGTGATTTTCAGTAAGCAGTTTGTTTATAAATCTCTATTTGTGAGTTACTTGCTCACATCTGATACAAATCATGATGCTGTTCACAGAACTGAATAGGCTGAGCAAATATTTCCACAGATTGTTTGTATCTAAGTAACTGGATCTATGCCCATGGCAGCATACATCTGCTCACCTGTTCACATTCATGTGTTTAAGGATACCCTTAATTTTGCCTGCCTTGCATTTGCCGCAGTTGTCTCACCTTTTCTTTCTCTTGACCCAGTAGTGAGATGTTCTGAGCAGGGCACTCTCCCTGCCTGCAGAGAGAAGGGAAGATGAGCAATGTTTGTTTGGAGCTAGTCTTTTTGCTTTTATGCTGTATTATTGGCTACCTTGTGGTTCTGCATAATACTGTATACAGAGTACACAGTAAAACCCAACATATATATGCAGCAGGTTGTGTAAGAATGGAGTGGAATAACCTACAGTGAACTACGTTGAGTTTGCTGAGCTGAGAAATACTTTGTGATCCTGGTCAAGCTTTGTTTTTGATTCTATATGAAAGTTCAGAGACTTCTGATTCCTTTTTGTACTTACCTTCTTAGGCTGGATGCAACATGATTATGGGCATTGATCATTTAAGATTGTCTATCCATAGGAACTTTTATGGAATATAGGTAAGGGACACTTGTTTGCAGTGTTCCTAAAAGTTCAGTTGTCTTCAGAGTGGTTTACTTCCTTAAGATACATATTTTGGGTGGTGTTTGGGCGGAGGTTTTGCAGATTATTTAGGCCTGTGACTGTTTTTCTGAAGTAGCATACATATTTTCCAAGCAAATTCGTAATGGGAAGCAGTCTTTTGTTCTCTTCCCATTCAGAGTGGTATATGAAACATTGTAATTTCTTTCTCCTGATAAACTTCTGGGTCCTTGGTTAGCTGCTATCATAGGTTACTGTGTTACAGTTACTTGAACAGATTCTTCAAATTGCTACTATTAGCATTTCAAGAATTTCTGTTTTAAAAATTGCAATTTCTTAATTTCAATAGTATTATAATATGGACTGGTTGACACCTCTATCTTTTAAATATTGTAGCTGACAGATCCCTTAGAAAATCTTTACATTTTGCCTGTTTGCCTGTGCAGTGAGTACTGTAGTGTTGTGGTATAAACTTTTTTGAACCTCAACTGTCCACCAGTATTAACCTATAAATCCCAGTGAAGATTTGCTATATAGTTGTTGTTGCAAAAGTTGAGACTTGAGAGGGAAATGAGCTGAGTATTTTAGGCAGAATTCAGAATGTATAAAATGTAACATTTTATCACATCCTGTATTCTTACTGATGCAATCTAAACTTTTAAAAATAATAAACCCTGAATGCAAAATATGAAGTCTTGAGTAAAAACTAGATATCAGTGAGTTTTGAAAATGCCTGATTGTAATAGTATTACATTTTGTAGATGCATCAGCTATGAGAGCTTTTGATTATATCTCTGCCTATGACACTGAGGCACAGTGTCATCCAGATTTTATTTTGGGGTGGGTGTGTGCTGCCATTTCTATATTTCCTGGGTTGTTTCCTGCTCTCCTGGTTTTGAAAATTTTTGAGGAATTTTTATTTTGTATTATTTCTGTTAAGGGCAGTAGACCTAAAAAACTGGTCTACCACTGGAGTTGGTAGCAGTATCAAAAATATTGTGGTGGAGGAATGTTTTCATAATATATATATGAAGTGCAAAGTACTTTGCTGAAGAAAAGGTGGAATAGCATTAGATTAATAGCAATGTGTGCTTATAGTTTTCTAAATACTGAGTTTATTTTGAACTCTGTCTGTATTGGAGAAGGGCGTATTGGGAATCAGTACACACCAAAAACTTTACAGAGCAAGTATTTTACCTGCCATACTCTGATGTAATTTATTATGTGTTACAACTGAAGAGCAAGATGCATTTTCTAAATAGAAGGAAAAAATGCTTACAGCTTTTTGTGATCTCTTCCAAGTTCCAGAGTCAAATCCATTTCGCTGTTTCTAGCACCATAACTCCTCCCTGGACCTTTGTAGTTCATGTACATCTCGTAAAAGGTCTGTCAAGCAAAGCAAAGCATTTGTTCGGGCGTGCTGCTGCTGCTGCTTTGATTTAACAAGGGCAGGGAGCAGCCGCCACCGCAGTCTGGTGCTCTGGGCCTCGCCATGGCCCAACAACCAGGAACCAGCCTGCCACAGGCCCTGGTATGAACTCTGGTGGTCTCCTTCATGTAGCACGTCATCTCCCGTCACCTGCGCCAGCTACACTGCGTGTCAGCGCAGACAAGCCGTTTGACACATAACTGAGGGAAAAAAGACATTGGACTGGAAAATGTATCTGCTCCACCCTGCTGCTAATTCTTTTTTCCTAGCTTTTTTCATGCTCTAGCCCTTCTTAGTTTATGAGAAGAGTTCCCGTGAATGCGTTAACACTTCTACAAAGGAAGAGTGTTGCTGGCTTGTGTGCTGGGCTGCAGTGTCAGCCAGTGCTTCCTGTATCAGGCTGTCTGCCTCTGGGCAGTGAAATTAAGCACGGTACAGCCAGGGCTCAGCAGACCTGGATGCAATTCATCCGAGTAGTCAAACACAGAGAAGTGCCTTACAAGTTTGCAATGTTCCTCTGATTTCTGTAAATCCGTGTCTGGATTCCATTATCAAATAATTGCAGTTGGACATAAGATCCCCCTAGAAAACAGTTCTGACCAAAACCAGCGTTTTAGAAATGGTCTGCTTCTGCGTACTTGAATTGAGTTTCAGTACTGGCAGACCAGTCAAAAGAGAGATTTGTCTGCACTTATAACTAAGAGCCAAGGACTTCTTGGTCATGAGAGGTAAGATTTTGTGTAGTCTTTCTGTGCCCCAGGTTCACTTTCCTTGGGCAAATTACTAAAGTCAGCAATTTCGAACTTAGGAGACTGGAGTTAGGTGTTGACAGCCATCTTTAAGTACCTAAATAAGTGGTCTCATTTTGAGAGGTCCTGAGCACACAATTCTTTTTGACTTCAAAAGAAGCTGCAAATGCTGTGTCCACTTTGATTAATTGAAAGGCTGACCATCAAAGTGAAATTATGTTGCCAAGCTAAAGGAAAAGAAATAAAGACTTAGCACACTGTATAAATCAATCGCAGATCAGAGTTTACTGGGTATAAAATGTACAGCATCTTATGTGCCCTTTTGTACTTTCTGAATCTCACTGGGCCCAAAACTACAGCAGAAAACCCCTCACGGTTTGTGAAATATGGCAATGCCCAGAAACATTTGCCAGTTTAGCCACTGAAAAATAGATATGGCTGCTCAAAATTTATACTGTTTGCTAGGGCCTTAGGTGAAAAGAAAACGAAATTTTAAAATGCTTATTTTTTTTCATTTGAAGGTAATGTCTTAAATCCTCGAGAGATGAACAGCCTACTACCTTCCCCTACTTTGATCGATCTGTCTTTGAGGCATGATTTACACCTTATTATAGTACTTCAGGTTACGGCCTCTGTTCCTGAAAGTTTTGTGGAGATAGGTGTCTGGGGAGGAAAGGTAAAAAAAAAAAAAAAAAAAGATCTGATAAGTGCCCTGATGGAAAGAAAGGCTCTGGTTTTTGTGTCTGTTGGTCATGTTTGCCAGTCCTCACAGCAGAGGAAACACTCTGTGCAATGGAAACTTCAGCTGGGTTCTGAATAACTCATGAGGATAGTGGCATGAGAAGACAGAATTTACTAACACCACTGTTTGCAGAATTAGTTTTTTTTGGGCTTGGCTTGCCAGCTCTTACACCCTCATGGTGTTTCCTGGGTCGTCAACACATTTAGTTAAACCACAGTGCCAGGTTTCAACACGGCATTTGTGGTGTAGATACGTATTTGGCATAATGTAGACTGAGCCATCAGCAGTGCTGTTACTCAAAATTACCCCAAATTTGGCACAAAATGCATGTTCAGTAGTGAATAATGGAATAGTTTTTATCACAAGTGTGTCACTTTCCCTACCTTAGCAGCTCCTTGCCACCAGCACCCAAGTACTGATCTACTTGTACAGCCCTCTGATGCATCTTCTAGTGGCAGAGGCTGCCATTACTGGTGTCTGTGGGTGTGGAAACAGGAATCGCTTTCAACCTTTTCTGCCTGACCTTCAATACTGGGAGGTGTGTGTGAATTTGGAAATGTGTTTTATCTTCATTCTCTCCAATAATTCTGTATACAGCTGAAGGCTAAGGTGGTAAGTGTTTGTCATGGCTCTTTTATATTGCTGGAGCACATTCTGTTATCTGATAAGATTAGTAAGTCAAGCAGCATGAATGATTATTAAGTGTAATTGTTTGTTTACATAAATATGACAGTAAAATAGGTTACTCACACAGGCCAAGTGCCCCAATTATTCAGATTTTGAATGTGTAGAGGAGATGTGCTATATTGCTGCACTTCAAGGAAAGAAAACCTATGTTGAATTGCTCAGTAAGTTAATTTTTTTTCAGTACTAGTACCCTGTTGATGAGGAACTGCTGGAGAGTTCTTCAATACTGCATGTTGTATTTTTGTTCCTACAGAAGAAAGCTTTTGTAACCCCCTTAATAAATGACCATTTCTTGCAGTGAATGCTGATCTATCCAGGTCTTCCTGTCAGAAAATTCAATTGTACATAAGTAAAGTGATACCATTAGGTGTCAAACCAGGTCTTCTATAGCTCCTACTTGATATTTTCAGCTTGTTGATTTAAAAGTGGGCTTGGAGGTTTCCATTAACATTGCCACAGGCTTTATCTTAACCTTTACGCAAAAAAAGTCTTAAAATTATATAGCCAGCTTCATTAGCCCTACTGAATTTCTTCAAAAGACTTGGCTTCAATAGGAAGCCAGCCAAACTGAGGGAACTGGTATTCTTAGAGTCAGCCTTTGTCGTTTAGCCTGATTATCGCCTATGTAGTTTTGCCAGTTGTTTAAAAATCCACAATACAACAAAAACCACCTAAAACAATGGTTAACAGCTCCAGTAAAGCAGAAGAATGGGTGTGACTAATCTAAACTTAAGACTTTCTGTAGTTTCTTGCTCTGCCATGCCTGTTTATTTATAGATGAACAGCAGACCATGGTAACAGTGCAGAGGTCTGTAAAAACAGGGCTTCCTGCAGCTTCCTGTTGAGCAAACACAAACTGTACTCTGCTGTTAAGTTGTGCATAGCCCATCTTTACGTGTATCTCCCCTGACAGACCTTTATTGTGCACCTCGGGGTCAGCCACTGGATGCTGCTTTGTTTCAGATCACGAAACTGATCCCTCTAGTTAGATTTAAAAGAACAGGCTATTTCCCAGTTCACATAGAGCAGCTCTGGCCCTAAGGGAGGCCAGCTTCTAGACTGGGATCTCCAAGCAAGGTTTCATTGCTCCTCATTTCCTCCAGAAACCTGGCTGAGAGACAAGGAAGCTGTTTAAAAATATTTTATCAACATTTTCTTTAAGGAATATGGATTTGCCCAAAATGAAACATTCTAAGGAATTGCAAACTTCCAACTTGTTTCCTGCCTTCTTACCTGGCAAATTTTTGGGGATTTCATGGCAGCTTGCTTAAAGAAGTTTATTTGAGTTTGCATCCTCCAGGGCCTCCATCCCACCATGCCACTGAAACAGGAGCCTGGCAGCAATAGTGCTGCTGGGAGATCTTGACCTCCTGGCAGGAATGCCCTCAGAAGTTAGCAACTTCAGGGGAAATAGAGCAACTGAAATTTATATAATGGATCTTACAAGGAATTGTTTTTTCCTAAGGTGTAATTTCACTGCTGTTGATCCAGCTAGTAAATACTCAATTGTAAAATACACTGCAATGTGTAGAGAATGAAAGCTACTCAAATTACTTAACCTTTCCTCAGCCAGTCATAGAACCAAGTCATAGAATCTTCCAGAACTGGAAGAGCCAGCTGCTCCCATTTTGTTTAGGAAAAGAACATGTATGTTTCAGTGTATTTTTTTCTATCTTTCTGGTGGTACTGGTGGTACTTTTCTGTCTGGGGATGCTTTCTGGACACTGCAGATGTTAATATTTGCAGCTCAGTTTAGAAGTCTTAGTTATAACTAAAGAGGTTCTGATATAAAAACCTATAAAAAAACCAATACTTTTTTTTTTTTTAATGGCATTGAAGAGAATTTTCAGAGATAATACTGCTTGATGTTGCACTCATATTGATGTCTTTTTTATCTCTGCAAAAAGCACATGCATAAAAGGTTAGTTTTGGGTTTTGTTGTTAGATGTCTCAGGTATGTTGATGTCTTCCTTCATCTTCCTTCACCTTGCAAGTACGCTTGTGTAGGCCTGAGAAGTTCTGGGAGCATTCCCAATATTCAGTTGAACTGACAGATATATTCTTAAAACAAGGAGTGTGTTGGGTTTTTGTTTTTTTTTTTTGGTTCTTCTTGCTGGGTTTTTTTTTTCCCTTCAATAAATTTTAGGTGACTCAAACTAATAACATTTAACAAATTCACACCCATCAGGTTTTAAATTTTGGAATTAAGTGGTTTTTTTTCATATGCACAGATATACATTAAGGTTAGCTTTGTGCATAATTACAATTAATACCAAGTTGTCTTTTGCTGCAATTTTAAATAGGTTTTGTTTTTACATTTCTTATTTGTGTGCAAAAATAAATGTACCCCTTCCCCTATTTCTTTGTATTTGGAATTGCTTAAGTGTTAGTCGTGTTTGCTAGGAATGCTAGAGCTGTGAAATCCTGTTTAATTGCTCCAGCCAAATTGTAGCATTTGTGGAGAGAAACACCCCCTCCCCACCAAAAAAAAAAATCCCAACCCCAAAGCAAAACCTAACTACTGAAACAAAAGATGCACAGCAAAATCTATAATCCAAGAAGAGTATGTGGCTCTTCTTCTCACTATAATTGCCCCACTAGTTTTTCAGATATTTTCAGAGGTCTTTAATTATTTAAAATTTATATGACATTTTACAATTGCTGTTATTTTATACTCTGAAAAATTGGTTACTTTCATGTCTGAAATCACAGAGAAATCATATGAACTAAATATTACATTCTTGCCACTGCTTTTATGCATTGCATGTTTAGCATCTAACTAAAATGTGAGTAGAAAGCTCATCTTGAAAGAGACTACTTAATTAAAAATTAAACGATGAATTAAAACTTAAATTATGCAAAACTAATAAGCTACGTTACCAAAACACACAATTAATTTGCTACAATATATGGAAAGAAAATGTTAGCGTTTTCACTTTTGTTTCATGTTTGCATTGCAGCCTGCGCAGTCTGCTGTTTTGGAATTCCTCACCTTGAAATATTTGACACATCTGAATTAAGATATAAATTAGTGATTTTTATGTTGTGAGTTTTGCAAAACTCATCAGAGATTAAAACTTTGATAATGCAAAGGAATCTGTAATAAAGTGGGGTGAATCCAATTATTTTTCAATTAGTGCAATATCACTTCTGTGTATAAGATTCAAATCAGTGCGTCGTATCACCTTGTGCAAATCGATAGAGTAAAAATGGACTTGTTGACAAAAATTGCAGTTTAACCTATTGCTCTAATTCCATGGTATAACAGGTTTATTTTTTACTGGAATTGCTTTCAACTAATTGCAAATGCTGAGATTCTGCATACAGTAATTATGTGTGCTTACCTTTATAGAGACCAGACGAAACATGCCTTTAAATTCTGTGCTCCATTTAGCTGTTCAAGGGAGGTATTCCCTAAGTCCTGTGTCAGAGGCACAGGAAGGTATTTTCTTAGTACATGGGGGGATATGTGGCTGTGTGTCTAAAGTACTACAGAGGCCGAATACTAGATGTGCTGCAAAGTACTCTGTTCTTTACTGTAACATAAGCAAAAGGACACATTTTCAGTAGTATCTGCTGGTGTTTTTCATGATTGTATTCTTCAGCCTGAGTAAAGCTTAGATGGCTGAAGGAAAGGAATTAGGGAATTAAAGAAAACTCCATCTGATTAAGTTAATTATGATGCTTGAATCTAATACTTTATTATTGCTGTACACTGGAAGGTGGAACTACATTTACATTTGCTTTTTTTTTTTTTTACATTGTAGTATTACATAAAATAACATTTGCTTTGAATGTTTCATATCAAATATCTTCAGCATTTTTCTCTCCGGTCTTGCTAATTTAGCCTTTGTAGCTATATAAGTAGTTGTTTCTCTGGCATTATAATTTAAAAGTTTACATTAAAAATAAAATCAATACAGGGATAAAAGCATGAAGAGTACAGCTAAAATAATTTATAGTAGCTCTATTGGTGATGAAAATCTAAGGAATGAATATTGTGTATAATAAAGGCAATTACCTGAGCTGCTTATAAGGAAAAATACTGCTCTTGGTGTTGGGGGATGGAAGGAGGAGATCATGGAAGCAGTTACAGCTCTAATTTTCTGGGTTGAGCTATGTTAGCCCTGGCATAAATTGCAGCAGCCTAGAGGTACATGTGCCATCTGAGGATTGCGTTCTGCCCTGACATCTTTGTGAATGTGTCGCAGAGGTGTGGGGGAGAAGAGAGCAAAGGCAGTGGCGTCTGCTGGGGGTTTGCACGCGCTGGGAGGTCTCAAATTTCTTCAGTCATCCTCTCACATGTCAAATACAGGCTTTGGTTGGTTTGCACAACTTAAAGTCCAGTGGAGTGGGCTGTGATAAGAAAACTGGCTTGGTATTTAACCTAAGTGATTTTTCTTACTTCTGCATTTATCAGGCAAAAAAGTTCTCTCTTCAACAAAATGAAGCATTTAATCTACTATCACAAAGAGTGAAACGTGAATAAAGATTGACTTGGACATAATCTTTCTAACTGCTCTTGATGGACATCTTAAGATTCAGCTTAATTTAATTGAATTCTTAAACTCTGTCTTTTTGGGAAGCTCTTTTCTTTTATGTCCATGGTTAAGTGAGCAAGGCAATGACGTGCTCCCTTAACAACTGTTCGAAAATCATTGGGCTGATTGACTAATGTTTCTGCCCTTTTTATGCACTTCTGGTGTTCCATCATGGCTTTCTCCTTCCTGTGCATATAAGTGGATTTATCTGAATGATAATAAGCCAGATGGTTAGGTGGTAGGCCAGGTATTTTGAAGGTAAGCATATTCTTTGTCATAGAGCCATGATAGCCAGGAGCTCTGCACCACATTTCAAATCCTTCAGCAGTCTCCCCAGGAGGTGGCAGCTGTAGAAGCCTAATGGATATCATCACCTTCAACTGTCAGCTCTTTTTTTCCTGTCTGTCATGACTGTTTACTTCTGATCATACCAGTTGACATTTATGTGTCACAATAGAAAACCGAACCAGTGCAGGAGTAAATGCGACACTGGGTTTACGGTTACTTCTTGTATCACAACAGGCAGCTGGCAACTCATTAACACCATGTGGAGTGTCAGGCATATAGTATATTAAATAAAATTAATGCCTACAGGCCCTGCAAATAAGGAGATGGCCATAACAGACAATGAAATTACATGAATGGTTGAAACAGGAATAGTAGAGGTGACAGATTTAAAAAAAAAAAAAAAAAAAAAAAGGAAAAAAAAAGGAAGGGGGCAGGGATGAATCTGTAGGCCAAGGTACATGAGCATGTCAAGCCTTTGACTGTCATTCCTTGTCATTTTCTTATTTACCCTCTGAAGAAGGACATGTGGCATGGGAGGGTTCTGGCAGGCATCTGGTGACTTACTGGAATCTGTTTGGCAGCAGTGGTAGTGTAAAGATCCTCAAAGATATTCCCCCACATTCTCTTTAGCCATTATTCAACAGTGAATGTGAGTAGGAAAGACTTGGGACAAGTTGTGGAGATCCAGGGAGAGCATGTTAGCTTGAGTATGTTCCTGAGAGTGATGAATAGAAAAGTGCTTTTCTTCATAAATAGCTAACATGGCTTTATGTAAAGTAGTCTTGGAGTCCTTTACTCAGATTCTCTGGAATAACCACCCTTCTTTTATATTACATGGGTTGTGTGGGCCATTGGTCATATGCTTTGGTCTATTTACAAATACTGCTCTGTGTCTTCTGTCTCATGTAGTGAATGGTTTTGCTAAGCCACAGGCTTAATTTTGGCAGGTAAAACACCTGAGGCATATGTATGGTGAACCAGTTTATATAATTTATATCATACGAGATGTTTCATCCCAGATAATCTCAAATTTACAAAAGGTTTTACACTGAGGTAAAACTTCCTTAAAAAGTAATCAATAATTTCAAAATAATTTTCTATTTCAGAATCTTAAAACATAAATTGACATTAGCATCTTTTTTATTTAACAGGAATTTTATATTGTATTTGGATTTGTTTACCTAAATATGTTGGATAGAGATGTTCCAGTTGCTCTGTAGACTACTAAAATACTGTCATGCATTCCAGGATACATAGCAGATGGTGTCTAGAGGAAATGATGGCTAGAATTTAGTGCAGAATATGTCATTACAATCACAAAATTTTATACTCACTGGATTTAATAAACCACTGAATATTCCTTTAATTTAAACAGGCAGATCCTGTAGACTGCAAATAAGCTGTCTTTGGGCACTATTGGACAGTGCTTTGCCTGCTAGTAGTACATGTTGGTTCAGGTGGGTTCAACAGGCAAGAATTTACACACCACATCAGTCTTTTATGCCATTAAGCTGATGGAAGCATGTTCAAAGAGAAACTGAAGAAAAAAAATAAATTACTTTAACAAGCTGCTTTACAATTTCCTATAAGAAACAAGGGGAAAAAAAATGGAACACTATTAATTGTCATAATTAAATTGCTACAAAAAATAATTGTGGACCAGTGTATTGTTTCATTAAAAAAAATAGGTACCTGCTTTGATTTCATCTTTTTGACAGTTTATTTTATGCATTTATTGTTCGTTAATTAGAGTTCCTACATATTTGCCCTTCTTGCCTGATTGCCTTTGCCTTTTATAGCTACGGCGAGCTTTCCTTGCCTTTGCATTTGAGATGAGCTGAGATAGCCACCTACAGTGATTGCGTCAATTCCCTTCATAATTTTTATTAATCCTCACTGAGGATTTTTTTCCCCCTAATGAAAACAGAAGTCTCCTGTATTTAATTTACTTTTTTCATGTTCTCAGGATCATCTATCATTCTGGATGTTTCTTGTATCTGTTCTCCTCTTTCTCAAGGTGGCTGGGATGCTGTTTTGAGTGTTTGGCCCTGCTAGAGCCATGCGTGCTGCTAGAATACTGCTCTCTGACTCATATGTGACAAAAAGAGTCAGGTTTGCAAAGGCTGAAGGGCAATTATGATGACCCAACTATTGTTGTGGGCTGGCCAGCTTGCTGACAGTGGAACAGTTGAAGTGACATGAGGATGGCATAGGGGTATTGCTGCCTGTTCTGGTGTGGCCATAGGATTTGGGGGATCTGATGATGATTATGATGGTGCAACTACTGTTTTGTTTTTCTTACTATGCTGTCAGAGAACATCCACCAATACATAATGAAGTGAAATACGTGGATCTTATAGTTAAAGCTTGTTAAAAACTCCTAATGTGTTAAGTTCTAAACATTTTTTGTATAGCTGGAAGAGGTAAAGCAGCTGCAGTGCAGAATGCACAATGAAAATACTGAGTTGTTTTAATTTTCCATTTAAATGACATATAATAAATAAAAAGTAAGTGCCCATAAACTAGAAGAAGAACTAAAAAGCACAATATTTTTAAAAAAATATTAGATCAGATTAGTATATGTGTTGCTCTATTTATTTTATTAGCAGATCAAAGGGGATACTTAGTGAGCTTTGAGCAGTTTGTAAGCAATTCTGTTCCAAATTTTATTGCATTGTTGTATGGACAATATTCTTTCATTCTGGGATAATGAGGAAAGGAAAAATCCTATCTTTCATCAAGCATAAATAAAATAATTTGATAGGCATCTGAGCAGGAGGAAATAAGATCATGTGTTTTTTCATTTATCTGTGTAGAGCTGCCAAGGAGCTGGTGTTGGTGGCCGGTCTGTCTGTGGCCTTTCTCTCTGCTCAGAGGGGAGTGTTCTTTGGTTACCACCTTCCACTCAGACAGCACAGACCCTGCTTTGTGGTGACTTTATCCAGTAACAGGTCCAGGAGGCAGCAGCCAATGTTCCTTACTGTGGAGGGAGCAGCGTGATGCTCAGCTGTTGATCACCACAGGACCTTATTTCTCTCTTCCTTTGCCTTACCCTGTTCCTGGGCAGCAGAGGCGCCTCCATCTGAGCATGGCTCGTGGGGTTTCTGCCTGTGCCATGCCGGCAGTGGGGCAGCCAGTCTGGCGCTGGGAGCATCCCTGCCCACTGGGGCTTAACGAGGGCTCCGCTCCCTCTGCTGCTCCCCAGGAGCAGGCTGTGACCCAGGGGTGGGCGGGCAGAGCCTGAAGGCAGAGGGTTCTGTCTTCTGCGTGCCTACATGCATGGCTTCAACCATGAGGGCCTTCTGTGTTTGGGTTTGTGGTGCCAACAACATCCTGCCATTTTCACTAGAAGTCTCCTGATAGTGTGCATTTAGGTAAGGATCCTAAAAAGCTTACTTATTGGGATGGAGGATATTAATAATGATCTCTCTGCCCCCTGTACCGTTTGCTAAAAGCCTCACAGTGCTGCAGGAGGCTCAGAAATAGTTGGTTTTGGCTGGGGGATGAGTGGCTGCTGGGGCAAGTGGGCTTCATATGATGGCTGAACACCCCCATCAGTTCCAAAACCTTCCTTGTCTGTGGTATGAGGGTGTGATCCCTGCAGGAGCAGTGCTTGATTAGTATTTGATGTTTTTTGGTCCTAGAGCATGTCACCTCAGGGGTGGAAAGAAGGGCTGTGTTTTGTACTACCCTGTGTTTTGTCCCATGTGGGTTGGGAATCCCCTGGCACTGGCCACCCTTCCTGACCTCAGTTTTGGCAAAGCCATGAGCATCCATGCTGCCACATAAATGTTCCAATTGATTTGGAAGTAAATTCAGAATAAGAGTGTCTAATTTCAGTAGGTGAGTTTCAGATAACCCAGGAGTGGATTTATAAGCCATAAGACTTGTAAGATGATTTCCCGTCTCCTTGAAAGAGCTCTCCTTGAGCTCAAGTGGACGGTGATTTCTTGCTAATCTGGCAGAGATCATTTAACTGAGTGCCTAGATCCAGGCTGAGAGCTACAACCTGCTTTCCCCCTTGGTGGCAGCTCTGTAGGAAAGGGAGTCTAAGAGGAGAGGCAGCATCAACTCTGAGAGCATCCATAATGTCAGGAAGAAATTTCTCTTTACCGTGTCCCAATATTTTTCTGTTAATGGAAGCTGAGATAAGTACACTTGCTTGTTGTTTTCTAGTGGACATACAATATTCACTGCATTATTTTCCTGGTTTTGTGTTACTGTGAGAAGATAATTTCATTTAAAATTTTGTTTGTAAAACTTCTTTAAAAATAAGATTCTCACAGTTCTTGAGCAGATTTTTCTCATCCTTCTGTCTTTGATCCAGTTAATCTGGAGAAGGACCAGCACAATTTAGATTTTCTTTCTGACCCTCTCTTCTGGTTGTCCATACAATTTTACAAGAATAATTATTTCTAGTGATACTTTATTGACAAGTTGTTCGAAAACTGAACCACTGCCATACTTCTCATAGCTATTTGCTTCATTAATTTGTGTAATATAACAAATCAATTTGTAAACATGTTTAATTAGATGTAGATAAAGATAAATGATGAGTAGAAGTACACATAAGTATAAAAAGTTTGAAATGCATTTAGTAGCTCTGTCTCTCCATCCCTGAAGTCCATTGAATAAAAATGTACATCAGTGTAGCTAAATCCTACTGCTAAATGCAGCTTTACTTTTGGTTTTGGTTTTTTTTGGGGGGTTTTTTTTGGGTTTTTTTTTGGTTTTTTTTTTTTTTTTCATTTTTTTGGTTTTTTTCTTGCAGTAAGCACTGAAAGTGTGAAGGTACAGGATTTAAGCAGATTTTTGTTCTAAAAAGAAGTACTCTGTTTTGAGGAATACTTTTATTAGGCTAAATGTTGTATCCTTGACAATATGCATGCACATTTTAAAGCTGTTTTGAAATAGAGCATTTTCTAATTTAGTAATGAATAGCACTGTAGGGTCTTACATACTGCTTTGATTCAATTTTGGGAAATGGGAGCTAACCACTTTAGGTATTTCAAAGCACACTGTATTCTTTGGGGTTGCATAATATAATCCAGTATCAGTAGATTTTCTGAATGCCTGAATCTGTCCTTTTGAAGGCGTTTGCTGTTTGTTTCAAAATAAAAGGGTTACCGCAGAGGCACCTGGGCTTGTGAGGAAGAAAAGGGATGCTGACACCTGGCAGATAGTTTCCTGGCGACATAACGGGGTCTAAAATATTGAGGTGGACAGTGCTTCTTTGAGGTAGCGTGTACTCCATGCTGTGCCGCATGCTTTAGAGCTACGCCTGACTTTTGCCTGCGACAGCTCTGGCGCTGTGAGCTATCGGAGCCGCGCGTCGCTTCAGGTGTGCTCCCAGAGCCTGCAAAGAATCAAAGCATCTTGGCCGGGCGGCAGTCTGCCCGATGACCTTTTTCGCGTGGAGCTCGATGATGGGTTGTGAAGGGGAGAGCTGGTTACAGTCAGGACTGGGGGGACCTGCCGTGGCGTGACGGCAGGTTCAAATCAAACCCAATAGTTGCTTCTTGTACTTTCTTCCCATGTCCTGCCAGCTTGCTGTATGGCTGCCACAACGGTAACCCTGTGAGTGGCTTGATTGGTGAGGATTTACATGTGTGCTAATTAGAGTGGAATAAATGATTGGCTGTTTGCTGCATCGCCATAAAGGGTGCCCAGATGTACACACTACGTGAACATAATGTGCACGGGCATGGCGCATCAAAGTTTGTCAGCTGCATTACCTCAGCAGGCTTAGGGCCTGTCGGAGAGCATTTGCTGATAATTGTCCCCTATGATTTAGTGTCTGACTTGGTGAAAGTGAAGGACCTCAAAGTACTGTCTTGGCAAGGGAATTTCTGATCGTTTAACAAAAGTAATAAATTAGCTAAAATCTGTCAAATGGGGGTGAAAAAAATAAATTTAGAGCTATAAGCAAGCAGTCTTAACTGAAGAATTCTGCGTGCTTGGAAGTAGTTCGGTACATAACACTAACTAAGCATCAAATTAGCTGCTGCAATTAACAATAGACACTGAACAGAGTGTTTAATTACGCTTAATTTGTTGTGATACAGCACAAGTCTTCAGTTATGAAAATCCCCCCGAAGCCCAAGTATCCCCTGTATAGCTAAAATGCACTAAACTTTGCACACTTGGCTAATTTACCAAAGAAAATACACAACATTCTTTTTAATTTTAAAAATCTGCTTTAGATGAAGGAAAAATAAGTTTATGTTTAGAATTTATAATTATTTTCAAATCTCTCTTAAATAAAAAAAAAAAATCTGGGCTATATATTTTTTCATGAAAATATATAATTAAGACAAAATCCCACATGTATCGTATTTATGCACAAAAATCAGTAATATCTGATTACTTTGACAAGTAATTTTGTACTTACACGTTCACAATATTGATAATGTATTAATGCACAATGATTAAATGGTTAAGCTGCCATATTAAAGTTATGAGCAGGAACATTTATCCAGCATAGCTAAGCAGGAACAAAGACTGTCCATTTACAGATGGCATTATTCAATCTCCGAACTGCTCAGAGATGTTAGCGTTACAGCATTGATTCTGAGCACTGATACTGTGCCTCACTCCAATGACCCAATAGAGTTAAGTGATAAGGTTAAGTTAATTACTGTATCTGTGCTATACAGCTTCCACATGATTACTGCTGAGAAAGATAGTGATTCTTCTTGCTTTAATTAAGCAAAAGAGAATGAAAAGATATAATTGGTTTTTATAATAATCCTGTCTCATATCACTATCAACAAGCATCATGTTTTTTTTCCTACAACTTTGTTGCACGAATTCCTAGCAGCAAAATTTAAACAGTGGAATGTAGAAGTAAATTATTTAAATCCCTATCCTAAAACACAGTGTCAGCTAAAGAATTAAATAGTTAATAACTGTACTAATACTTCTGTAGCACCAAAGCGCCTGTGACAGTAAATTGTGTACCAGCTATGAAAAATCTATACTTGACAGTTAAAGACCATCTGCTATTTTTTTTCCTATTTATATTATTACATTATTATATTTAAAAAAAAAATGTTTTATTTTTGTTTCTAATAATGTATCAAATGGCCATACTGTGGCTTTAATATTGTTTTGTGAACAAGAGCTTTAATAGTATTTTCTTTTAAAATTGTTTATTGCTTGTCAAAAAGTGTTGCCTTTGGTTTGAAGGTGAAAGGGAAGTTGCAAAGGGCTCAGAAATAAAGCCCAAGCAGTCTCCTGTAGGATAATACTATTTTTTTAAAATTCTAGTCATGCATATATTAAAATATATGTATATTGTGAGGTATGCAAAAGCACTTTTACACTGAAAATAATGAACAGGGATGAAAGCTGACAGTGAAAGAAGGGGAGAGATAGTAGGTAGGTTTTAGTCCTTCACGTGTTAAGCCCTGGTTCTTGTGAACGGCTCTGCATAGGTAATCCCGTGTCTCTGTATTGAGCGCTTCTAACTCCCACAAGTTTACAAAGGTTTCCCCACGCAGACAAGATTATTTTATCATATCTCTGCTTATGTTAGTAACCTCACAACAACTGCTTCAGGTTCTTACCATTTTCCTAAATGCTGCCTCCCTAGCAGGGAGGGGAACACATGTTGCCTTTCATTGTTGCTGTGTTACACAGGTGCAAGGGTGCTGGTCGTTAGTGAGCTGCAGATTCCTGCTTTTTCATTGTGTTTTGGTTTTTAAATAGAATTATGGTGCGTCAAATTAATTGCAACAGGAGTACCGATAGAGATTGTTATGTTGGAAATAGCAGAGTGCCTGTTTTCTATTTTTTCTCTACATGTGGGAAAGGAAAGCTTTTTATTCCTTATCCTGTAAATAGGTATAACTTTAAAACTTGGTTGAGAAAAAAAATCGGAAAAAGAGGTTCCATGCTGCATATACAAATTTTCATCAAAGTATTTGGTAGTCCAGGACAAGATGTATATTCTTTACTAAGTACTATGAGTATATTTTAATATTATTCTTTTATTCACAATAGTAAAGTTTTATCTCCTTAGCAATAATTTGTTTGCAAATAGGATACACTGAGATTAAAATTGTGGTGCTGAAGGTTTTAAAAGCTGCTTGCTACCCTGTCTGCCTAGGGACAACCTGCTCCTATTTTGTAGCTACACAGAGTTAACTGGAAAGTATTCCATTTCTGTAGAAGACTTGTATGCAGTTAAAACCATACTTCTTTTTCTCTGTGATTCTAATTTCTTCTTGACAAATCATTTCCTTGAAACAATAAATTCTTAGAATTCTAAGTAAGAGGAAAAACTACCATGTCCAATGCTTGTGGTATTCTTTTTTTTGTAGCAAGTATGTTTAAATGCTTGTTTTGTGTTTATGAAAACACTGTAGAGCTGCTGTTGCAGAACCTGTATGTATCTATATGAATGTAGAGAATCTTGTGTGTAGGGATCCATGGCACCATGCAAGGAGATCAAGAGAAGAAAGGGGAAGAGGTATTCCAAATTATCAAACTCCAACATTTATAAATAATTTCAGAGTAGTTAAGGGTCTTGTTCAGAAGGAAAGCACTAGGACTTGGATAAGACTGGGGTATGAATTTACGAAGGAACTTGTGGACTATTTTAAGAAATCTATGTGATTTTGTTTCTAATTAATTCCATGAATTTTAAAATCTTAGTCACAGGATTTATTGGACCTTTCCTTCCATTATCTCTCTACTGGTCTCTGCTCTCTCATTCTCAGAAAAGAAAACTGAAGTAAAAAAAAACCACTCTTAATTTAGGAGATTTACTAAAGGAAGTGCTAGGAAATTATATATGTGGCACAGTCAATATTAAGGATTGGATGGGCTGGCAGAGAAGATTCTGAAAAA
>VWZN01007374.1:4794-32256 GCA_013396955.1 Regulus satrapa | reverse complement strand
GCAGAGAAGATTCTGAAAAAACGGGGTGTTTTGTGGCTTGGAGGGTCCCTGTATTTGCTTGTTCAGTGGGTGAACTGAGGATTTCTAGCTCTTTGCCTGTCAACCTGATGTCTTTTGTCAGCTCTGTAGTCAATTTTTTAAAAGGCTCTTGACGTTTATTGCAAACAGATGCAGTGACAATTGAAACATTTTCTTCTCATTCTTTTGTCTTAATAAGTATATTCATCTGGAAAGCAGAATCTCTTTTTCTCCGCACTTGAGTGTTATAGCTTGCATTGGTGATGGGAAAGTAAAGCAATTGTGCAGAAAATGAAAAAGCATTTTATAAGAAAGAATGCTCTGAGAATTTCTGATTTCTCCATGTACAGCAAATATTTTGAAATGTAAAGAACATCCCAACTTCTACATTCTTAGTAAGTCTTCAGATAACATAAGCACAGATACAGAAGGCAGGCATTACATGCTTCATAATGATATCTGCTCTCTTGCTGTTTGATTGCACGGACAATTTGACAGTGATGGACATTACTCATGCTTAATTATTTTTAAAAACATTTCTAACATTCAGTGACTGTTAGGAAGAGAAACGAACAGGGGACAATTTCAGTCTTGATGACAACTGAGCATCCGTGTCCCTTCAGTACTTTGACATGCAGTGTAATACAGCAGAGCTAACAGCTGTGAGTAAGCAGAGCCCATATAGCATTTCTTTCCTGACATATGACGCTTATCACTGTGTAATAATAACAATATTCCTTAGTTATATGCTTCTTAATGTATCAAGATGTTTACATATTTCAGCTGAGGTGGTGCTTATTTCATTAGGTCACATTGAGCAAAAGCTGCTTGTAAAGTTGCTTTCATATGTCAAAGTAATGATAAAATGAGTTTGAGGCCTTTATGATCAAGAACATTTTCTGCCTCTTTTTAATGATATAGAATAGTAATGACCTGCAGTTTCATTTATTCTTGGAAAAAGTATAATTGCAAAAATTAACTTGTCATACACCACGGCTCAGCAAAGTTACTTTCCTATAAGTCTGTGGTCACAGTATGTTTTTTTGCAATTCAGCATCTGGCTCTGTGGGGTACTGATGGCTGCTATGAAGTAAAGTACCAGGGTGAGCAATTAAATGTAAAATGACAGCATAAAATATGATCATTACGGTTATACAAAAGACACATTTATGAATTTTGCAGATAACTGTCATTTTTTCTACTCATATTTGCTCTTTCTTTGTTAGCTTAATATTTCTCGTGCAATTCTTTTTTTTTTCTCTTCTAAAAAGTGAACAATGCCTTTTTAATTATCCTGACACTTGTTTGTGTCTTTCTTATTTGTCACATTTGAAGGCTAATGATAACTCTTTCACTTTGTTCTGACACTATACTTTCAACTTCATTTCAAAATCAAGGACTATTTTTTTAAATTAACATGAAGGTTGCGTGATTAGGCTAGAATTTCTTATGGAAATCAGGTTGTGTAGTGTTGATCAGATAATGTGCTGCACCTGAAAGAAAGATTATCTGTGTTCAATTCTCAGGGGCTAGCAGGCAATGTTTTGAAGTGTGCTTTTTTGAATTTAGCTTGTGTTTTGTCATTGAAGAGAGAAGATTGGTCATGATAGAAGTTATTTAAGCCATATTAGGTATCAAAAATACTGTATAGATATTTCTCTATGTGTTTTCTTTGCAAATACCTGTTTCCATAGTAGAATAAAAATCCTTTCTATAGTTCATATTTTTGCTGTTTTGGGTGGAAGTTGTGTTATGTTCATTTTATATACATACATAGATACACACATATGTGTGTGTGTATATATATATGTATATATATGTATATATATGTATACACTATATATATATGTAATTGCTTAGGATACTGATAATGGTAGTAATTTCTACCAATATCTTTTGGATAGTGAAGAAAAGGAAAAAAAAAAGAAAATTACCACAAAACCATAATATTACTGAGAATTCTAGTAATGCAAATAAACCCATTATATCTCTGTTTTGATGGTCTCACTTTTTCTTCCAAAGCACTTACTGGTTTCTACTGCTGCCACAAAGGACTCTGAAGCTTTATGTGGAATTTCCAAAACCCTGGCACCCAGCAAGGGACTGGGGAGCAAAAGTTCTTTCATCCTCTTTCCCACAGAAGTCATAACCTACTTCCAAAACCTCATTAAAGATGGCAGTCATCAAGATTGCTGAGCAAAAGTATCTGTTTACTGTGTATTTAAAAAACAAGCAAAACCTAACTCTGGTGACTAATTATTTATGGTTGCCCTCTCTAGAAAGCGAGGTGCTGTCCCCTTCCTTTTCTCCCATACTAGCTTTTCTTAAATGCATGTATCACCCTGGAGAGCACGTGCCTTGTAAAAGTACCAAACGCTGTTTAAATGTCTGAATGGGGGAGGCAGTGTTTGTCTTGGAAGTCCCTGTCTTCCCAGCTGCCTTTGACAGAGAGGATTAACGGAGATCCCTGGTGTTCAGGAGAGGAGGGGCAGTGGGGTTCGGGGTAGGGGTGGCTGGGCTGCAGTCCAGCCTTCACCTGGGGAAGGTCCTTTCACCACCACAGGTCAGGAGGAGGCAGAATCCCATTATGTTCAATGGGAAATGTGAGATGGTTTAAGCAGCCCTCCCCTCAATTAAATTGATGGCACAGTAACCTGGCATTGATTCCCTGGTGATAAGGGAGATGACCCCACTTAAGACTGTGGAGAAAAAAATGATAGGAGCCGAGACTGTAGTTCTCAGTCAGCATTATGCGTAGAAATGGATGTTACACAGAATTTAAAGGGCTAGGTAACTCAAAAGAAATACTCGCTTCACTGAGACCTTCTGTGTTAGAAAAACTCTTCAAAGTTGACTGGCTTTTAAGTAGCAATTTGAGATGGAGATGGAGATTTAAGAATCTTGGAGCATTTCTTTGTAGAGCAACTATTGTGTAATCTCCACAGTCTCGTTGCATAGAGAAAGGTTTGTGATAAAAAGAATTGGAAATTAAAAGGGATAATATCTGTGGCAGACAGTCTCAAGGGGATTCAGTATCTCTCAAGCAAGTATGATTCCAATATAAGCTCCTCAACTGAAAATGTTATTAGGTGCAAATAAAAGCTAATTTTTTACAGTTTATATCTCTAGGAATATGAAGTGGAAAACAGGTGGTGAGTCAGAATTAAGAGGGAGGAGGATGATGCTAAGTATCCTAGCGTCCTTTAATATCTAAAATGCTGTGAATACCAAGGAGTGTTGTGGGAAAGACCATGCTGTGAAGAGGAAGAGGTGGGATTACTGTAGCTGGGTACCCCTCATAGGTTTGGAAAACTTGGCTGCAATGTGCAAAGCTGTTTTCTTTACAGTGTGGGTTTAGGTACTCGGTTTAGGGTGGATTAAAAGTCCTTATGAAGAAATTGTTCTGAATATTACTATGATGGTACATTATAAAGGTGGATTTGTTATCTAAGCACCATACAACCTTATAATAGCTCCTTGAATGTTTGGGTGAGGTCTGATAAAGCCATGGAGGAAGCAGCTCCTATGAGAAAATTGTTCCCTGGATTCTAAATTACAGGTTAGCTGTTGTATAAAGTGCTGCTTAGAGTGGTTGCTGTTTGAAAAGGAACTGTTGTCTGTAGTCACATGGAGCAACAACTGATAAAAACCCCAGAGAAAATCTCATAAAAAGAAGAAAAAAATTTCCTGTGGTGTAAGCAGCCAATTTCGTGCTAATCTGAATTTGGAAGATATTGCTATGTAATACTACAGTATCCTTTTTCAACGGCTTTCTTCTTTACACACATAGCTTTTATTAAGTAAAAATCAATTGTTAACTTTTATTATGGTGCTTCAGAAGTCTTAACCAAGTGTAACCGATACAGGCATGTCTACAGAAGTGCCTTTAGCCCAGCAGATTTGAAAGGTGTGAACTTGTCTGTTCGTCTCTGTGAGGTGTTAATTCAGATGCCCAATGATGATGGTTTAAATGTCAATATTGTTAACTGCTCTGTTATTCATGGGCATGAAAGGAGAGGGAAGACAGACTCTTCTGCACAATTAACTGAACTGACATCTCTCTTTGGTTCCACAAAACTTAGCCATTGAAGATAGTGCTGTCTCCTGTGGTTTTTTTCCCTGCATTTCAGGAAGAGTGAAGCATAAGCTGCCTTGCAAGGGCCATCAGTGTATGTGATTTTCTGACAGGCATCATCCGTTAACAGCACCATTATCTACTTAGAAAAATACTTCAATTAGGGGCCTTGCAAAATAAGCTCTCCTATCTAGTGGGTTTGCAGAGGGACTTTGAGAATCCGTTCTGTCCTCTCTTTTTAACATGGGTGCCAATTGCTAAAAAGGTGAGTTCAAAAAGGAATAAGTTTAGAGTACACATTTTATTTCCTTCTGACTTTAGTCTATTTATGTGTTTTAAATCCATTAAGTTTCTGGCTAAACACATAGAGGCTTGCATCATTTTCATGCCTAGGAGCTTACCTCCTTGAGAGCACGTCTTGTTGAGCAGGTATAAAGGGCCTCATCATTTAACTTTGAACATTGCAAGTATGGCCTTTTGGTATTGTTATAGAAAAGTTGAATATTTAGTATAAGTCTTTCACTTTTCATATTCTGTTTTCAAAAATTTCCACTGCCCAAGAGAAAATACACGTTAAAGACATCCATTGCCTCTGCATCTCCTGCACAAATGAAAATGGCATAATTCCAAGGTTTTCAGTGTTGTATATAAAAGGAGAATTACTGTACTGCACACAGAATATATCAGCTTAGGAGAATGTGACCATAATGAGGAAAGAAAATCAAAGAAGTCGCAAAGTTCAAAGAGTGAAAACCATGTGCTAAATAGTGCTGTTGGATGTCTTGCATTTTTTCATCTGCTTACATTGCTTACAAGCTACCTGAAGTGTGGGGTTCTGGAAGAATAATAATATTTGAAATGTTTTCTTTTGTTAGTACTGGTATAAACAAGTAGGGGAAAGGAAGATATGACAGTATTTTTAAAGCATTTGAAGAAATTAACAAACATGTAATGAAGCTCAATACCCCAATGTTAAAAGAGTCTTGTCATTGGGTAAAGATGTCCCAGTCTTGCATTGCTTAATTGCCAACATGGCAATGGCCCCGTTCACTTTAGTCATTTGAGGCTTTCCCTCTTCTTAAAATATTCACTACCAGCGACAAAGAGTAGAAGGCTAAATTGTTTTATTTTTCATTTGATAAGTGAGGGAAAAATAATTGCTACTTATGGTTATGGAACATACCTTGTGTTTAACATCTCTGTTTAGTGTTCAAATAGCTTTTTAAAGGTGTCTTCAGCTTTCAGAAGAACCTAGGCAGGTTAAAAATGATTGCTAACACAGTCTTCTGGCCTCCAATAAGCAAATGTTGTGCCATCTGCAATATGCCTGCATTTGTGCTTATTACTAACACCTCTCTGTTACTGGCCAAAGCTATCGAAGTAAATGGATTAATGATAGCGTATGTTTTTGTCATGTAGAATGCAGACATGACTAAGGAAATATTTTGTAAAAGTTCATTAAATTAGTTCATCTTTAACAAAGGTGACTTGGAAGGGGTAAGCTCCTAACAGTTGTGTTGGCTCAGCTGACGGTCTCTTCATATCTTAGTGCTTTAGGTTATTAGTTTTGTTTGGTGTGATTGTGCTTGTGTTAGAGAAAGTACTCTAAAAGGCAAGAAGGCACAGCCTTTGCCACAAGGAGTTTGCATTTAACAGACAGACAAATTAGATTCCAAGATTAACCCGTGCCCATGTAACAGGTTAAAGCCCTTACAAATTAGTGCCCTGGACTGCTGCCAAAGCACACATGTGATTGGCTCTTGTGTACTTAAACTACACTACAGAAGAATGGCAAAAATTCCTATTTGATTGTAGATGGTACTTTCAGTTTTTGCCAGAGAAGATGACAATGCTGCAAACATAACCTAGCTGTTCCCCCATACCGCTTTTTAATCAAGAAATTCTATAGATGAATGATGGTAATGGAGGATAGTGCAAAATGCCAACTGTCTTGTCCATTTTGCACATGACAGTGGTGTCTGGTTCAGTGGTGTTTCATTAGGAAGGATGGCCCTGTGCTCTGATATTTGTAGTGTGCGGGCTGGGGGCATTCCACTCCTTAATGAAGCGCTAAGAGCAGCTCCACCTTAAACCCAGCATAGCACGGATGTGAAGGTGGATAAGGCTTCTGTGGAACTGAGAACTAATTCTCAGGACATGATGGGATGTTTTAATTTCTTTTCCTTGCAAATGAAGGAAATGAAAATATTAAACTAGAACGACGTGCTATTTTAATGCTGTGCAATATATGAATAAAAAAAGTGCTTTCATGAATGGAAATAAAGGATTTTTGTTCTGGTTGCTATTGCACATGTGTAGCTGGGCAAGTTTCTACCTCGCTGAATTTATGTTCTGAGAAAGACTGGAATATAGTAAACTCTGAATTTTTAGATTGCAGCCCTATAGCTGCAGAAATTGTTCCTTTCTTTTTGATAGATGTCACCATTATTCTTTATCATCTGGTATGTATATATAATGTGATAAAGTGTGTGTTATAGTTAAACATACCTGGCCTGCCTGTTTTCCAGTACCTTGAGAATTCCTATTAAATGATTTTTCTTTTGTTTTGTTAATTTTGAATTAAATTTTCTGGATTTTGATACCTGCTTTAATTTGAAATGTGAGTTTCTGTTTTACACACACTTACTTTTGAGTATTTTTAGGGTGAAATGTTTGGATTTCTCGTTAAACTGAAAACAAGTTTGAAATAAGTTTGAAACATACTGGAAGTTTTGTAACTATTGAGTAAGATGCTTATGGGCAGTGCAGTGGGTTGCAGTTTCAAAGGTAATAATGCTTTTGGAGTTTCCTAAGCACTAGGTGCCTGAATTTACAACCTTATTAATGTCATTTAAGGTGATTTTTGGTTGTATTTCCAGAAGAGCCGTGTGATAATGTCATTACCATGTAATAAGTTCTAATAGCTAATGATCAGTTTCTGTGAGTGTTCTCCATAACATTTTTTGTTGGCACGGTCAATATTTCTGTTGTTTTAACAGTGAATGTGTAAGGAGTCATATGTCGAAAACGCTCAGGTGAAGGCCCTGCAGAGACAGGATGTGCCTTCAAGTATAGTAAAAAGGCAGAGTCCACAGGGTGACAGGGTTGCAGCACCACAACACTGCTGGATCTTTGGGAAAGAAGTGTAAGCTGCTGCTGCTATAATAAGAAATGTGATCATGCTGTCATGATTGGCGAGGCTCTAAAGACCAGTACAGAAAATAGAGGATTTTTGATTCCATAGATTCTGTCATAATCCTCAGTTGTGCTTTGTATTTCAATTAATATTCCGTTTTCACGATCTCATGTCTTAGCAAGACCCTGGAGTTGCATGCACTGCAGTGGTAAGTAGTCTTAAGGGCAGGAGGAATTTAGATCCAACAGTGAATTTAACTTCAGGCCAGCAAGGTAAAACCCATGCTAACAGAAAGGAGGGAGCTTGTTAGACACACAGGAATGGGAACAACCACTGAGTTACAATTAAAGTGCTGTTGCTTGTTTAAGGATGGAGGCATCTGTCAACCAGTCTTCTGTTTGAAAGCCCTGAGAAATCATACAAAATAAACTGTCCCTCGTTAACTTGATTTGTGCTCTTTCTGTGAGAGATGTGTTTTCCTTGTTTGTGTGAGACAGAATGATCTGATTTCCTCTATGTGTAGCTCGAATATTGTAAAATTGCATATCTGATTTAGGATAAAATAAACCTTTTCCAATTAATAAACCTGTGAATAGGTCAACTTCAAAGACAGCATCATAAAACACCCACAAGTGGCCATTAAATATTTATGGACCGAGCATTTGTTAGAATTATCAATGGGTATCATAGATTTGAAAGGCTGTATCCCCATGAATAAATGACAATATTAAGCATTTGTAACCACTTTATAATTAAGGATACTTTAAAACTAGACTTCTGGTGCTTTCTTTGAGAGTTTTAAGAGTGTTGGAGCTGTACAGTGTGGTCTTTCTGGTAGGGTAGTGTCAATACAGGAGTGCCATAAAAAGAAGGAAAAACAAGCTAATGTCTTCTAGACAGCAGAAAAGAAATTAGTGGAGGGAATGAACACTCAAGGGAGGTAACAGCCTAGCTCTAACTAAAACATCAGACACTCCTGTCATTTCTTTGAATTGTTTGGACTTCAAATCTTTGGATTTAAGTTTGGAGACAGGTCCTGGATATTGCCTTTCTTTTAGGGTTATTATTTGTAGTTTAACTGATGACCTAGGACCTCATGAAAATCAGGCATGAGATGAAAATAGTATAAACCAAAACCTGCATCTTCTAAAGCAGAGGCCTGTTATGACCACAGCCTCTGAAGGGCTGTGAAACTAAAGCTGATCTGAGCTTGTGTGGTTGCCAAATTTGGTGTTATCCTAACCACAGAGCCTTATTCTTTGCCTCTTTTTGTCAAACATGGCTCAAAAAGCTGTGAGGTAAGCTGGATGAACATGACATTAGTTTTTAGGCTAAAAGGAAATTAGCCTCTGGTTACATCAGCAAGCTCATCTTGTGGATGGCCAAGTGAGAAGCATTTGGGATGCAGGTGAGGCAGAGTGTGCGGTAAAGGGGCATGAGAAAGTGCTCAAGAGCCTTGTTAAAAGCTTCCGGAAGGTGCTACCTTTGGAATCTCAGGTTCCTCATTTGAGAATACGGCTGCATTAGCAGCAGCACTGAGGAATGACTGGGTTGGCTTCACGCTTGTGCTGATGACATAAATAAAGTGAGTCTCTCGTTGGTTTTGGAACAGGAAGTTCCACCTGAATATGAGGAAGAACTTCTGTACTGCGCAGATGACTGCGCACTGAAAGAGATTGCCCAGAGAGGCTGCGGGGTCTCCCTCATTGCAGATACTCAAGAACTGGACACAATCCTGTGCCATGTGCTGTAGGACCCTGCCTGAGCAGGGAGGTTGGACCGCATGACCCTCTGTGGTGCCTTCCAACGTGACCCATGCTGAGATCCAGTCTTTAAAATCCCGGTGTCTGCTGAGCAGTAACTATGGGCCTGTCCTCCCTGCCGTAAAGCACCGTTCTGTCACTGTTGAAGAGGCATGCCTAGGTCTCAGGAAGCAGGACAAATATGTACTTATTATTATTTTCACTATTGCCTCTGTGTAATGGTTCCACTTGTTTGAATGTTGTGCACTGCCTGTATATGGGCGCATGTGTGTATATATATTTATGTAATAAATTAATATAAAAATGACTAAATTTTCCCTCTCTTTTATAAACTAGGCAGTTTAACAGATTGTCTTCAGACTATTCTGAAACTTTAAAAAGGCCATGTTTTTCTGGCTTAAAAAAAAATAGTGGTGTCTTATACATGTCCTGGAAAAAGCACAAGTTTTAGGAAGGGGTGGTTTCTATATTCTTTCAATCTCATATTTGAATTCTGAGATGCAGCAAGCTTAATCACCTGCTTTTTATTTGGTGGTGTGTGCTCATTCTTTTTCATGATCACACTCTGGTTTTGGTGTTCCACTTAAGGATTTTTTTTAAAAAAATATTTTGCCTCTTTATTTTCTTCTTGAATGTATATTCTTGTAAACTCTATCTTTGTTTTGTCTGTTAATGAAGTATAAGCTCAGCATCGATTGCAGGTAGACTGTTTTAACTTCTAGTGGAATAGCCAAGTAGAGGATATGTTGCTCTTATTACTGCTTGTATAAAGTGTTCTTTGGAAACAATGGTGCATGCTATCAGATATTTTATCAACTCTAGAAAAAAATGCTAAGTGAAATGAATGATGAAGATTTTAGTTAATATGGGGGGAAAAAAAAGAAAAAGTATTTAAGTCTTTATTTGTCCCTTTTGAATATTTTGTGTTTAGTTGTATAGATTGTATATTTAAAATAAGTTTCTACTTTAAACTTGTTTGTATCAAGGTTCTTGCATTTCTAAAATAATAATTCTTGCTTGAAGTTGAGCAGTTTTATATAAATTAAGAATGTGTAGCAAGGGTTGTGGTAGAGATCTTCGGCCTTTTTGCCCATAGGTACAGGGATGTAATACTATTTCAGTTTTCTGTATATGTTAAATTATCAGTAGTTCAAAATTTTAACTGCAGCAATACCAACGTATCAGTGAGCTCAGGCCTTTGCATTAGGGGCAGTGCAAACGACACTGTGTCCTTGTAACCATAACACAGTAGGCTCATGCACATCAAAAATAATGAACTTTTAGACGTATGAAACTTGCTTATCCTTTTGCAAAAGTGTTCAGGTAAATAAAGGCGTGATTTGCATCTTGCCTTCTCTTCCAGCTCAGTAGCCCCAGTGAGTCTGAATGACGGGTGTCACCTGCCATCCTAGCTCAGAGCCCAGCGCCCTGAGCCCCGCTGCCCCACCTGGGTGTGTGTCCAACGCCGACACCCAGGGCTGCCTTCGGGGGCATGGCCCATTGCCAGTGTTTGTGTTTGTCTGAGGAGGGAAGTAGTTAGGGAATAACCAGATTGGAGACCTTTGAGGCGAGAGGGCTGGCTGATGAAGTCTTAATTTATCATCTTGCGCTGTCTTCAAGAATAACCCGGTCAGTTTGGTCTCCTCTCTTCTAACGGTCTTTTTTTGTCTTATGTATTTTGCTGGTCCTATCGATCAGTGTCAGTAGTTTATTATGCATTATTCCTTTACAAAAAAGGAACCAAACAAAAATACTCCCAAGTCCTCCTAGGTTTCCTGAACTTCTCCATACATGTTTTTGTTATCCCATTTCTAATTTTTAGATTTTTTTTTGATTTTTTTTTTTTACATGGTAGTTTAACAATCTGTTAAGCTTTTCAATCTGTTTAATATTTAAAATGGGTAAATTTGAAATGTTTTGAATAATGAAACCAATTAAATTTGTAATAGATTTAATTTTAAACTTTATGTTTAGGTCAATCTAAACATTGAACCATTTCAAAAGTTTAACAAGATTAATTATTTATTTAATCCAAAATTATGGTTATCAAATAAGATTCAGGATTGATTTTGTTTGCACTTTATTCTCCTCTTAGACTTCCAAGAGCTGAACTGCTAAAAATTATAAATTAAAAGACTGATTTTGGGTCACACTGTTTTTAATAAGATATAATAAGAAAGGCCATTTAAGAGCATAAAATGTTAAATTGTGATTTTTAATTTTAAGATGACTCATGTACATTATCAGCTTATTTTAAAAAAGCCTGAAATGCTGAACTAATAGCAAATTACAAAATATAATAAAGCTGATGTTTCCCTTTCAAACTTAAGTGTTCAAAAATTGGAAGCATCATGGCAACAGTAAATCACTCTATGTTGCTTGTGATTAAAAATTTAAGAGTTTTATTTTCTTTCCATGTAGGTTTTTTCCTACTTAAAAAATTAGCTCTTTAGTCCATCTCAACTGCATAGCTTTATCTATACTATTGTTTTCCTTACTTTTTATGCTATATGCACTTTTTGTCAAGTGTACCTGAAACCAGTATTCACATCAGAGAGTAAAACTGCTTCCTGCTTGCCTTGACATACTTCCAGCATTTCTGGAAGTGGTTTACACTAGAAAGTTGTAAGTCCTGGCACTTGCTGAGTCGAAACAAAATGGGGAGAAAACTGTTCCTTTGAATCTAAGATAGAAAGTATCTTGAAATGTAAGGAGGAACATGTCTTTGGCTGAGAAAGCGTGGTCTTCCATCATTAACCACATGGGATTTATGCTTGGTTAAAGCCATAGTAATAAGAACAAAATTGGCAGGGAGGAAAAAGAGATCCATCCACGCCTTTCCAGGCCATGCAAAGCTTATGGTAGTTTGGAAAGATGCTCTTAAAGATGCTCCCCCCCCCCGCGGTCTTTTCCGCCTTCCTGACAAAGAGCCAGGAATCTGGGATTTCCACTGCCTTTTTACAGTGTGCAAAGTCACGTCAGCCGTTCTCGGAGATTTTTGATGCGTGGATGTCTCCTGTCATCCCCAATCACGGTCGTACTCTTGAGCCAGGCCTATCGAAACTGAACTCTGCTGCTTTGCTGCAGGTCAGCTTTCATGGACAATTAGTGTTGTAACAGCACTTTGGTCGCAAGTTGTCGCGAGTGTTTATCATAAAGCCATCATCCCGGGGTGGATCAGCAGTGATCGGCGAGAGTCTCCCGCTCGCCTTTTCGTGGGTGCCGGTCAGGTGACGGCTCCGCGGGGCCTTCCTCACCGCTGCCGCCTTGCCCCAGGCTGTGCGGGCGCTCTGCCGCTCGCCTTCCCCGCTCCGCGCTCGCTGCCTTCCCCGGCCTTCTTCCCTTGCCTTGCCTCGCCCGCCGTCCGTCGCTCTCAGTAGCTGTCAGTGCCCCCGTCGCGGCGCGCTCTGACAGCAAAGCAGAGAGCGATCTTCCCGCTGCTGGGCGCCGCGTCACCATTGACACCTCGGACGTGCCTGACGCGGGGCGAGGTGCCCGGCTGCGGCAGCGTGCGGGGCCCAGCCGATAAACCTTCCCAGGCACTCCCCTGAGCGCGGCTCGATTGCTCCCCCCAGCCCCACATCGCCATGGAAACAAATACCTGGCTTTTGTCGTCCGTAGTTTTTACTTTGCGCTTTTATCTCAACAGTCCGCGTTATTTAGGGATCTTCCCAGTGCGTTCCTGAACCGCCCTCTTTACTTAGTGGGACGCACAAGCTTAGCTACTTTCTTACTGAAATGATAAATTTTTCAATATTTTTTTTTTAATTTTTTTTTTTTTATTTTTTACCCCTGGAAATATCTCTAAGCATTTTTTAAGAACCATGCCAAATATAAGTTTTCTGATGCTGCAGATAAGTCGTATTTTCATTTTATGATTGAAAAAACCAGAAGAGTCCACTGTAGTCTTTGTCGCCTGCGAAACTCTAGGGAATGTTGCTCTTTTTAGTGTTCTCAGAATTGGGTCCAGAATGATTTACCCACAAACAGGTGGCAAGTGAGGAAAAGAGTCGGTGTTTTATTGCTGTCTCTCTATATACATGTATAGCCTTTGACATTTTTCTTTAGTCTTATGTGTTAATAACTTCAGATCTGGATAGTTGTTTAGAAAATAAATGGTTTTCTTTATCTGATGCTTTACTTGGCCAAATGATACATGCAACTGCTTTACTGCACAGTATTTTGTAAAATAGAATTTTACAATTCTCAGAGTATCAGCAGTGTGATATGAGCATGCAAAACCCCCAAAACTCATCTTCACTGCTCCATCAGAAAATGCAATGTTTCCTTATCCCTGTAATATACCCATTTGCAGTTCTCTGCTAACTGAAAAAACACTTCATTGACTAACTTTCATCAAACCTCGAAAAATGGCAAGATGAAAGCTGTTTTGGTGCACAGTATACATGTATACTATATATGTGTGTTTGTGTATTTTTTCAGTGTTGCATAAATGGTGTAATTTCTTAGCAAAACCAAAAAATTCAATTTCTAGGCATAGTTGTAAATCAGGAAATAAAATTATTTTTTATTTCTCTGATTTCTTATTTCTTTTTTTATTTCAAATCTGCTTTTGTATTTTGTGTTCACTGAGGTGATTTTGGTTTCTTAAACTGCTTGGATGTGACTTATATGTAGGGTGTGAGTATGAGAACACAAATGTGTGATCTGTATATTCTTCTTTGTCTTAAAGTTCTGGGCTTTTACGAGATGCTATACAGGCAGTTAATTTGAAATAGTGACATAACTTTCCTTTATGTCTAGTTGTTTTTGATATGAAAACCAGCAAGTGAGCATTGTTTCAGTTTGGAAGTTCTTGTAGAATAAAATAGACACGTGCTAAGAAAGAAAGAAGATAATTCATTTCAGTTGTGGAGAACTGTAGGCATGATAAATGATTTTCCTGTGTAAAATTCCCCATTTCTGAGACAGTATTAGTTTTTACTTTAATTACCAGCTCCAGTAATGTTTCCTATCCATAACTGTCTACAAAATAGACTGTTGCTTAGCAGAGGGTATGGCCTGTTTACTCATCCATTGAAAAGAGTGCCTAAGTTCTACCAAGTCTTCTGTACTTGGTCTGAACTGCCTCATGGGAGAGTGTCCTTCATTTAAATATTTAAATATTAATGTTTCATTTTACAGGCGGAAAACTTCAATGTCATTTTAAGGATATGTAACTTAACTGGGGAATCATTACCCATCGCAGGAGTGGGTATTATTTTTATTTTTCACCCTAAGAGAAAGCATTTTAGAAGAATGCTACAGTGTTTCCATCTTGAGAAGTTTGACTAGTGTCTTGTTTTCTTGTTGCAGAATAACAGCAGCAACAAAAACAACAGAAAGAGGCTGTCAGGGTGGTTTTCTCAAAAATGGTTTAGCTGACATTAGCCACAAATGAGCAGAGCGACACTAACTACTAATTGATTACAGTAATTACGCAGTCTTTGGCTAGTTTGTATTGGCAAACTATATATACTCCTCACATAAATGTGAACTTGCAGAATGCACGGAAAAGGTCACTCTCATTTGCATGATAGGCTTCATTAGAATATGCTAAGGACAAGACCTAGTGTTTTATGACTTCAGGTGATGAATAGCTACCATATTACTCTGCTCGCTGAAAGCATGTTTCAGTCACCTTAATTTACATGCTGTTTTTTAACACCAAGAAAAATCTGTGGGCTGGTAGGGAGCTAGCAACAGATAACAGTTTCATTTTATTATGGTTGCATTGCGGATTGTGTTTCATTTTTGCTCTTTGTTCTACAGAGGGAACAGACATAATTTTCAACACTTTCTTTTCAGGAAGAAATTTTTCTGCGATGTGTGCATTTCTCTCAGCAATGGCTATTTTGACCCCAAACTACAGTTTTGTTGGCAAGGACAACAAAAAAAATTTACCCCATAAATACAGATATTTTGCAGTAAGTTTTTCCTTTGAACATGGGGACTGAGGTAGGAAGGCAATTCACTAAATCTTTAAAACTGGACATTCTTTGTTTCACTGATTTTTTTTCCAGCAAGAATGGGAAATGCAGTGTTTTACTTCCAGACTGACTTCAGTGTCCACATGCAATGAAGGAGAAATAATTCTAAAGCTTGAGACAACGAATGTTTTTCTGAAATAAAAACATAAAGTATGCATTCAGAGTGATGGGAATCTTGCATTAGATAGTAGTAATTTCATTCTAACTGCAGTTCTCCTTACAATTCCGTTGCAGAACAGGCAGTAGGATTTCTTCTGATATCATAATTTGTATGTTGTAACACACTGGAATATGGGCCTGATATTTCTAGATCTGTAGCTTTTAAAAAAATTTCTCGGATCAGAAAAGGTACTTCTTTGAATAAAACTGGGTAGAAAAAAAAATTGGACAGTTTTATTATAAATTGCAGTTTTGTAATAAAATTGTACAATGAGCTTGCACAAGCTTTTTAAAATATCATTGCTGCCACTGAGCAGGTCTGTAATTTATTTATTCAGGAATGTTAGAGGCATTTTTGATTTATTTGTTTTTAGAGAAGTTTTGTTAAGCAAGATAATGAGCAGAGCTGGTGTTAATCATTTACTATGCAACTCTGAAAAATGAAAATTTTGCATATCTTTAGCACTGTTGGGGAAAATAAATTCACTCATAATGCTAATGGTCTATTGGTATAATTTTTAAAAAATGTTGTCTGTTACTCTGGAGAAATCCAATAGATTCCTATGTTGTGCTAAAAGCTAAACTAATCAATATATAATTTTGCATCCATATGTACATATGTATTGAGTAATCAGAAGTATTTGTTAACTGTAAAGATGAAAAATGAATTTGGGGGTGGTCACTGCCATAGGTGCCTACATATTTGTTTATGTATAGCCCTTCAGGTGAACATATTCCTTGTGTATGCACATAATACAAATAATACGTGGTTTACTCTTTAGCATAGGCTTTCAAGAATACTAAATGAGTTTGATCCTGTTCCAGGTGGTCAGGGGTTTACAAATACAGCACAAGTTGTCATGGCCTTTGGTAAATAATATTTATTTTAAGGATTTACTGTAACAGTCTAACTAGTATAGGATTTAGTGTAACTAATTTAGAGAATTTAAAGATTAGATACCCTTTAACTTGTCTCTGTTTATACAGCTCAGAATTGCAATGTGTTCTGTCTGGCATGCCGTTGTCTGACTTTTAGGATTAATGCCTTCCATTTCTCAGTTTCCTGCTGGGCGACTACAAATGGATAAAACTGACTTTGGGTACCAGGTCACCTGATTTTCTCTCTCTCTCTTTTCTCTCTCTTTTTTATCAAGAGGTTTTCGGAACAAACTTCCCAGGGAACTAATGGAGTAATAGAATTAGTGATTTTGGCTTTTGGACCAGGTGAAACTGTTAGCTTTACAAGGTGCTGGCAAGGTTGTTTTGGGACTTTGTTGTTTCAGAAAAGGACTATATATATTTTACTGTTCAGCATTCACCATGGAAGTTAAGGATGGGGAAACTGCCATTTGTCAGGAACTTGACTAATAAATAAATTTCATAATCTGCTAAAAACAATTGAAGGAAAATGTGATCTGAGAAAGACAGATGAATCTTTGTATGTTTTTTTCCAGTTATGGCCTCTATTCTTCAGAAATGTTGTAAAGGATAGGAGCCTTTCTCTGCACTGTCAACAGCCCAAGACATTTCTCAATGATGCACAGGCCCTGTCATTTTCCTGTCAAGGAGAGATGAACCTCCAATTTAAATACAAGTAGTTTGACTTACTTACGTGCTGGTGGACCATACACTGTTGGAATGGGCAGTTGAAATTTGAGCGGGGGGGATCATGCCCTTTTAGACCTTCTTCTAAAGAAACATGCTTTGTTTAACTAAGATTTTCTGATACCTGGTATGGTGAAAAAGAAAGAAGGGGAAAATGGTATCCTGTTACTGAAACACTTTTTAGCATCTTTAGCAGAAAGAAGCTTAGTGACTTCTGAAATATTCTGCCACTGTATGCATAAACCTCCATCATTGAGGTTGATAATGAATTTGACTGTTTCTTTACTATGGGCTAAATTCCAGGCTGTGTTGTTACTCTGTACTGCACTCCATTGCTTGTCCTTGTTGTTACGCTCTTTTATGCCAGAAAAAGAATGCATTTTGACAGCTATCACTACAAGTGCCTGTGGACATCATACACAAGCCAAATGCTAGATGGTGATAAATATGTTATGATTAGACCTTGTTATCTAGATCATATGTACTGTAGTGAAACCCACACTTGTTTGCTCTCTTCTTGGGAGGAAGTAGGCTTGCATTAATTTAGAGATACATTGGAAATAAAAATAATTTTTAAAAATTTAAAAATAATTTTAAAATTAATATTTTCAGTTTAATTTGTCTTGTGGCTGGAGTGAAAAACATAATTTCTGAATACTTTATGATACGATTTTTAGTGATGTATCTACAAAAAGGTAAGAAGAAATGCTATGTTTATGCTTACCAAAGTGATAAGAAAAAGCAGGATCCTTTGGCAGCTGCAAATATAAGAGCTACAGATGTACATAGCAAAACATAAGAAGAATGCTGAAAAAGGGATTTCCATTTTAACCTGAAAAGCACTTGAAGAATTTGCTTTTTCACTGCTGTCAGTGACTGCCTGCTAGCCCTACTTTCTTTACTTCATGGCGTGTATGAGAAACAAGGGCAAAGATGTGCGGGTTATGCTGGTCCCATCTCTGTTCATGGTTATGTCCCAGAAGAGGGGTGAGTGATGTGTGCTATTTCTAAACATCTCCAGCTGAGGGCATCCCTGGAAAAGTTGATAGCATTGAGGGAAAAACAGTTTTTCTCGGAGGAGGAGGCTCAAGGGCGGAGTCCTTGAGCAGTAAGGTTGGCCCTCCTGCAGGCAGATTTCTCCACAGCACAGCTTCTGGGGACATGAAAAATACAGTTTGCTGAATCTTCAGTGTGTCATGGTGTACTGGTGTACCAGCTTCACCCTTAGGCACAGCAGTTGTTGCATGTTCTGAGCAATCCAGAGGTTGACTTTTCTGTAGCTAGCATAGTGTTCCTCTTTTCCAGACTGGTGGGATTTATTAGGAAAGTAGTAGGCTTGGCTGTGAATCCTTGTGTAAGGATGGTTGTCAGTCACTCAACTTCTTTTATGTCATGCGGTGATGAAAGAAACTGTGAGTTTGAAGGCTTTTAGGATCCCTTCCAACTTGGCATATTCTGTCACTCTGTGATCAGTGACAGTTTTACAAACTCGTACCCATCCTTCCTCCATAATCCCTGATTAGAGGCAGCAATATTGGGTAATTACTTTGACTGGCCTTACAATAAGTAAGTAAACGTGCTCACAATTTTACAACATATACTGATTTTCATCAAGGCTGTTCAAATATGTCTTGAAAAGTAGGATGTGTTTTTTGTCTACGCAATGGTAAATTCCAAACGAGTTGTCAGTACTGTTAAGATTCATGAAATTCTCTAATAGGTATTCAAGAAGGTAACTTCAATGCCCAATAATATCTGTGTTCTCAAGTGTTATGAAAGGGTTTTTCATACTTTTGCTTGTGCTTGGGACTGCTCAGTTTTGATTTGTAAATTGTGTACATAATATTTTGGATTGGTTTGGTTTTGAATGACTGTAACACAACTCTTGAAGGATCCATATTTGGAATGATTGTAGTTTTGTGATTGAATTAAGATAAAGGCTTGTAGTTGGTAGGTCTGCACACCATCTTTCCCACTTCCCCTCCTGAAAAAAATGCAAACAAGAAAAAATGCAGAAAAATAGAAAAAAATACAGATATCCAGTTATGTCTTCAGGCTTTCTATGCTGTAGCTCTAGTCAGAGTGCTTGAGATATATTTCGTACTCATATTTCCAAGTGAATTTCCTAGATGGATATACAGGAGTCTAAAGCATAATGAGATCTAAATTAAGGAGCTAACAGCACCCCAGTGAATCCAGTCTGCTCAGAGAAGTGAGAATTTCCTTCAGATGACATATAAAAATGGGATTTCTAAGAGAGTGTTTGGCGAGGGGTGTATTGTAATTGATGCTAATTCCTTCCACATCTATTGTCTTTTAACGTCTGCTAGAGGGGCTTGCCGTATTGGATTCTTCCACTCTTCTAGCTTTGTGTAAGCAGACAGGGTCAGGTAATGAACACAAAGACTACTTTAGATCTAGTTATACAAAATCTCTCCTTGTGAACCTAAGTATGTTGACATTATCAGCAGACACATGTCCATTTTGTATTGCAGGAATGTGCAGGTTCAAAGAGGCAGAAAAGTGTGATAAGAAAACTTGGCATGAACAACCAGATTCCACTGATGCATGAACACAAACACACCAGCTCACAGATACACAAATATTCTGAGGCTAAAATAAAATAGTTTCTTGGCAGTTCTTATTCACACTTAATTGGCTAATTGCCCAGCCTGACACTGGCACTGGCAGCATTACAGAGGTAATATTTTTTTAAAGGGTGAGCAGTTCCTCAACCATGTCTCTGGTATCCTTCATACAAATATCTTTTCCTTTAGCAGCAGGCATAGAAGTTTAGCCATTTTTTAGGATTGGCATTTATTTCTATTCAGTGCTAGGAAAATAAGTACATAGAAATCTTCTTTGTGTGCTTGGAGTAAGTAGAAAAGACAGAATATTTTCATGAAGCAAAATTATTTTATATGCCGATTCCTGTTTTTGTAGGATCCATTAAACGAGAAAAGAGGTCTGGGGACTTTTCAAACATGAGTGTTCTGTCCTGTGTAGATTTAAATAGGAAGTGCAAGGTGTTTCCCTTTTCATCATCAGTGTTGGAAAGCAGTAGCATGACCAAGCTGAACAGCTCAGGGAATTAGTAATTGGATACAAATTCCATCACCTCCAGACTCTCTGTTCACATGCAGCTCATCTTCATGCTGACCACAACTTGCCATTGTCTGAAAATTTTTTTTGTGACTTCTCTTTTTAAAAGTTTTGCTCCTTTGTATTCCAATGAAAGTCACCATCAGAAATGACAGTTAGGTTTGTTGTCACATGGGAAAAAAATTGACAATTGAAAGGGCATGGAAAATGAACTTTAAATAACAGCGGCTAAAATTAAAATTGGTGGAAAATAGAGGGTTATTAAGAATTACAGACCAGTGAACTGTAAGTGCTGGGCAAATTGAGGTTATATTTTAGAATACAAGTCTAAAACAGAGTCACAATGCCAAGGCAAACCAGTGTTACAAAGGAAAAGTATTTCCAAATATTTATATGTGTATGCAGGCTACCTTCTGGTAAGACAGGGAGCAAATATAGGTAGTCTGGATAGCTATGCATCCTTTAACAAATTCCTTTATAACAGGACTATGAATCCTATCTAACTGTTGTTTTGGAGCATTATTTTTTATGAACTAGTTATTGATAAAAAAAGAAACTTGAAATTTTTAAAATTACTAAGGGAGCCTGTCACAAAGCATGCAGTAGGCATACTACTGCTGACATNAATAAATCTCTCCGCTATTGTTATTCATTTACTGGCACCATTTAGGAGATTTTTCTGTTGAAACCTTTAATTGTTCCACTGAGGCACTTTGTCCATTTCATAATATCTACCCTGCACTGGTAAAGCTACATTTTTGATGTTTTATTTTTAAGGATACAAAATGAGTCCTGCAAATTATGCACTTGACAAATACGTGATCTAGTCAAAAGAAAGGAAATCCTTTTTCTTCTAAAAACAATTTTCTCTTCTGTAAATGGATTTTTCGAAGGATGTGAGCCGTCTGTCATTGTGCTTCACAAGTTCTCTTGAACTTTGTGCAGAAGACAAGCCCTTTCAGAAATTGTAGTGGGAGAGAAATTTGCATTGTCTATATTTGGGATTGCTCACATGTTTTCGGGCTTCATGATGCAAGGTTCTGTGTATTCTTCTGGTGTCTTCAGTACTTTAATACTTGTCTGGGTGGTGCTCAGCTTTTAGCAGAGTAGAAATCTTTGTTGCATTATTATTTTCTTCTATCTCTTCAACTGCAGTTTTGGTGGAGCTTAAAAAGCACCCATAAAGAAGGGCATGTGTAAATTCTCTGAAATGCAACAGACATAACCCATGCTCAGCAACACATTTTCAAGTTTCCATTTGTTGTAGGGCCTTATGTGAAGCACAGTGTCTCTGCTGCATTGCCCTTTGTCAAGAGGAGCTCAGTTGCACTGTAAGATATCAGAGATTTTCAACTCTTGGTAGGTCAGTGGTCTCAAAAATACTATTTCAAAAACTCTTTGATAAATTTTAAAACATTTAAATAAAAGAAATAAAACAGTTTTTTTCAGTCAGTTTCTTTTTGGAGGATCCTAGGAGCTGATAACTGCTGGAAATCATGCTGTCTATACAAAAAGAGACAGTTGCTTTTTATTTTTAGGTGGAATTTTTAAATGAAACTAAATGAAGTTTAATGGCTTATAACATTGCATGAATTTGTCAAAACTGATCAGCTGGATTGCTACACAATGAATACTGAAAATGTTCTGGTTTTTAGGCTTATAATAGCCTACAGCCATTCAAAAGTCAAAATGTTATTTGATGATTTCAGAATGTTAATGAAATTATTATTAATAGCACATATATTAATCTTAATGATATATGTAAATATGGGCAAATGTAAAGCTCTGTTGACACCAAAGTAATTATTCTGCTGCTGAAAGTAAACCTGGGGTTAAATTTCAGTGATCAAGCATAAAACAGTTTGCTCTAAATGCATCAATAAAAGAATTTCTGATGAAGTTTAAAATTGTATACAGGCCCAGGAGATTCAGAATGTTTGTTAGTACAAAAATATTGAAACTGAAAGGATGATTCTATTTGCTTTTAAATTAGCAGAAAATAGTAACAGACTGTTTGGATTAAGAAAAAAGATGTAGAAGGCTTTGCTTTGTTGTTATCTTGATTTCAGAAAACATCTTATCTGATAGATGTTTAAGTGGGGGGGGGTTTAGGTGAGAGGGAAGTAACATGTATCATTCTCCACTGTGAATTCATTTGCTTAATAATTTGATTTGACTGGCTTAACTTTTGTTTCTGTGCTTTTTTCTCTTTTATGTTAAAACGATCCTTCTCTTGCAATATACTTGTAATTATTTTTTCCCCTATTTGGTGGCGTTAAGCTGTAATATGGTTTTTGTGCTTGCTTTTATTTTCTTAGGAAGGCAACAGTGTTATCCTCAAGAAATGTAGAGATTTCTTGTCTGTAGTTATATGCAGTAAACAGCATGATACATTTTTTATTGTAATATCTATCTTTGAAAAAGCTAAATGTTGGTAGCAGGATATCTATATTACAGTGTGAAAAGAAAGGGAGCGAACTTGGTTGCAAAGGAGAATTTCATGGCATTTTACCTGTTGAGGGCCCTGTAGAGCCAGAAGTATCGTGAAATGCCTAAGTGACAGGCAGTAGCAGCCGTGGTGTCACTGTGTATTATCACCTCGTGCTAGCTGGAAGCACTCCCTGAAGCCGATCTAGGTTGTATAGTCCTAGATGAGGTCTTCATGGGTGCTGACCATAAAAAGTTCATCAAAGTAATGAGGCGAGGAGAGAGCTTGGCGCTCATGGGCAGAGCTCAGCACCAAGGAGTGTGAACCGGCTCCAGCTGTGACAATAAAACAGCAGGTGGCTGCTGTCATTAGGGGTGGCAGATGAGGCAGGGGACTAACATTCAGCCCACAAAACTCTCATTTGTTAGCCATCGCCACTGTACCATGCAAAATAGCTTCCATCTCAGTCAATTTTACTTTGCAAAATATTACGCAGTCGCCATAAGAAAATTAGAGCCTTGGGTTTACAGGTTCCTTGGATCTTATAATCAGAAAACTCAGTGCTCTCAGGTTATGTGGAAAATGGAACTTTTTTTTCCCTTAAACAGTTTGAGGATCTTTACAGTAATTTTATAATAGGTTGTTTCCACCCCAGCATGTGTTTATCAGTTAATATTTTGGATTATTTTGCTTGTTACTCCTTTAGAAAACCAATTCCGTCCATCCATTCAGCTACGTGTTGTACATAACATGCTATTCAGTATTATAAAAGTTGCACACTGATCAGACTGTTTCTGTCTCTACGTCTGTCCAGGTACAGACATTTCATGTAATAAATAATGGTTGTTTTTTTTTTTTTTTGAGAGGAGTTCTGCTAATCTGAAAAATTGTAAAGAAACAGAACAGCCCTTTAATTTGTTGGATTTTTTTGTTTGCTTATTTCTGTTAATAGAAAATGCAAAAGCATTTTGTATGTATTTAATCTTTGCAGAATGTTTTTAAACTACCTAAAATTTGAGGCCTTTCTCAGCTGCAGACTGTCCTGGTGTGGCTCATCCCTGCAGCGAGGCCTGTGCGTGTCAGGGGTCAAACAGTGGGGAGTGTGTTGGCTCCAATGTGAGAACCATTTTACTTGCATCCTGTTACAAAGCCAAGCAGAGAATGAATTGCATGTTGGTGGTTACATGCTCTGTTCCGTAGCTGTAAGTGACTTCCAGGAAATACAGAGAATTCAGGTGGTCATTTGGACGTGTGTCAGTTGTGAACATGTTAAATTCTAATGCTCTAACAGGAACCCATTAAGGAAAATCAAAATGTGGCTCAATACTGAATAAAATGGAGTACCACAGTGTGAGTTGGTACTTTTGTCACCTGTGCTGTCTGGTTCCCCTCCTACTGAAAGTGGACCTGTGGAATCCCATAGTTTTGTGCTGCCAGTTGAGATGAGGCTTTATGGGGCTGTGGTTGCAATGACAGCATGGATTAAGAAGGAAAACCCAGTTAATTGAAGCTTCATTTCAGGAAGATACTGAAATAATAATATTTTTTAAGACATGGTTTATATTTCTTTGTGAGACCAGTCTCTTGGCATATAAAACTGAAGTTCTGTAATTTTTCCTGTTAGCAATATACTTTCCTTTTGTTGCATCTTTTTGGTAGTTTGTAAATTCTTATTTTTTTAGATAACATGCCATAAGCTTTTGTTTGAAACGACACTGATTTCTCCTTCACTTCTTTGTTCACAGGTACACTCGGCATGTGTATGTAGGTTTATCCAGTCCCTTGAGATCAAAGATGGTTTCTTTTTCTCAATTTCTTTGGGCACCTATGTAGTTCCTGTATCTCTCGTGTTTGATTTGTGGCCAGAAATGGTCAGAGTTAATCTCAGATGCTGGCTGGAATTGGAGTAATCTTTGCCAGAAAACATCTTCTGCTGTGTCACAGATATCATCTTTATGACTGTACTGGTTTGTCTGATCTATATTCCTGTGGTTTATCCAGACTAATACCAAGTGCATGAAAGAATGTGGGCTGATTTTGTGTATGTGTGTGTAAAGCATCTGTCTAAATTCAGTGGGATACTTTTTCTTGTCTTTATTGCTTCAATAACAGTTATATCTCAGGTGAGTACTCTTAATCCCTTCATTCCTGGCTTTGGATTTTTGAAGTGACTCCTGCTGGTCGTCAGAGAAAAACCTGAGAAACACCAGCCTGTGCTTGGCAGCTTCAGTGATTTCCCTTCTAAGTATGTGACTGAAGTGATGAGAGGTGTTAGCATTTGTTTAGGGAGTAAGTGGAGTACCACTGTTACACCCGTAATTCTCACTTGGCTCGACTTCTGTGCTGTTCTTCCTATCATCTGCGTCCTCTATGATCAGTGCCATAATTTGAGAGAGTTTTGTAGGTGTGTAAAACTTGGACAGTGCATAACAATCTGTCTGGTCTGCATATCACGATGTTCTGAGAGACTCTCTTACTTTCTTCAGTCAGCCTCCTTCTTCAGTGGTAGGAGGAAGTTGCAACACTCCACTTCTGGAAAGAGCTGGGCATGGCTGTAATAGGAATATCTGGAGAGACAGATACCAGCTGAAATTGAAAACTCTGATCTTTTACTTATGCTTAACTACTAACAAATGTGTCTTCCAGCAAAGAAAAATCAAGCATTAATCAGACATGCTTATCAAGTGTTGGGTTGGCCTGATGACACAGTGTAAAGTGGTTCTTAGTCCCCGAGGTAGCAATGGCCAGGCCCAGGAGCCCGTGGACAAGGAAAGTTACAAACATCCTTGTGCTTTAAACATATTTATGGGGATAGAAGTATTAGGTGTGTTTTTTGTGGACTGAAACCGATCTGATCCACATGATAGTGTTTTTATTTCTTTGGCTGGAGCCAGTCAGTTCTGATTTGACCAACCTTTTGTTAATGGTTCAGGCATGCGGATGGTACTACTGATGGTTACAGATTAAGTCTTGCTGTCATAGATCTGCTATTTTTACGCAGCTACTTTGGCAGAAAGATATTCTGAAGTATTTTGCTTTCTACCTGCAGTCAAACATTCTTGTGGAATGCCTGGATGTAAGGCAAAAAGGATGTGTTTTACAGCTGAGTTTAAGTCTTGGGAATAAACAAATCAACCAGCACTTGCTTTTCTATGTCAACCAAAGACCTAGGGCAACATTCTCACTACTCTAACAGATCAAGCGGACTGCAGAGTCTTCGCTCCAGCCACCATCTATCACCAGCAGCATTTCAAATTGTGGGGAAATTGTCAATAAAAATTGTGTATGTCTTCTGATTGTGTATGACTACTGAGCAGTTCAGTCATCAGATAGTGACCAATTTATTCATCTCATTCCTTTCTTGGTTCCTCTCAACTTTGCAAAAGACCACAGGCGCTGTAGCTGCAGAATTGAGTGAGTTATGCATGTGGCACTGCTACTGCAGGCCCTATGTGTTTTCTAGTCAACAAATCAACTATCTTTAGATTTGTTTTGATTTCCTTTAAGGACAGGCAACAGTAGATTCTTTTGATGAGGGGAATTTCATTCTCAAGATAGCTCTTCCTGTAGAAGCTCTGCATAAACCTGGTAATTCAGTCTGCAGTGTGATTTCTGAGCTGTCAGGAAGAAGCTACATCAAAAGTGACTTTTCATTTAGGAATAGCAAAGTATTAAATGTATCTGTTTGGCTCTATCAATTCTGCTTTTAAGTAGAAAGTCATTGGAATGTCCTTATTTTGAGATAGTCCTATAGTCTGTTTCTTGCACTTTCAAAAGACACAGACTTTGCTCCTTGGGATCACTAGGAAGTGCTTTTCAAACTCTCTGCAGAAAGTCCAGTATTTCAAAACTCCTCTCAGGGCACCTGGAGATGTGGTTTGCCTGAGTCATCCAAAAGATTGAATCTAATTTGAAGAATTTCTGTCTTCGAATATTAGCCTGTTTATCCTGCTGTTGCTTTCCAGATGCTAAATCATGATATGTGGAACTCATGCCTACTGCATCAAATTCCTTGTCTGAGGTCCTGAGAATGCTAGGAAATGGACTGGATCATGAGTAAGAAGACAAGGCAGTGTCTAAAGAAAGTGGAAAGAATGGAAAAGGGAGGAATCAGAATTATGAGAATGTTGGGTATACAAATCCTGAAAAAAGGAAAGACATAAGCTGTATCTTGATAGCAAGGCTGGTAAAGCACTGTTCTGGATCACAGTGCTTACAGATGTAAATTTTAATTAATGTTTAAAGCGTTTCTGCAGCCCCATTTAGCATGGCAAGTATGTTTTCTGGTGATGTCCTGGTTTTGGATGCTTGTATTAATCTCTCTTAAAAATAAGACACTCCCAGTACCAAATCTAGGGTTGCATTTCAGACATTAGGAAAAGAGGTTCTGCATTGTGATTGCTGTAGACTTGAGAGTTTGATGGCATCACTAGAGAAAGCTCATTGTGGTTCTGTCTTTTTCTTCCTTCATTTTTTTTTAATTTTAAATTTTTTCCTTTTTTCAGTTCTTTGTGCAGCTGTTAGATTACCAAACACCTGTTAGAGGTGACAGTTACAGATGCTCAATAACCAGCGAAAATTAATAGAACATGTGATTCTTTTAGCTTAGAAGTGATTTGGTAAGATGTGTTTAGAAATCTAATTACATACTGCTGCTGTCTACCATTATCACTTAACATTCATTAACTTCTCTGAATATTGAAACAAAGATTTCTTGTAGTGGTACTAATTTTCTCATATAGTTGTAAGGTGATTTTCTGACAAAGGGAACACCTGACTTAAAAGTTTTTGCCACTTTTTAGCTATTTTAAGTTTGCTCTTCAAGCAAATAAAAACAGAGTGCCATTTATTTACTTACAGTTAACACTTGTAATTGTGTCTTCAAACATAAAAGTTCCTAGTTCCACTCATAAGTTTCTATTCTCTTTTATGTTAATAATAATTATTACTGGCTGGACATGGCTTATTCCTGCAGCCGTCATTGAAGAGTACTTTTTGTATTTAAAATAAAACACCACTACACAATACCTTTGAATCAAAAAAGTTCAGAATGGACCCTGAGCTAACTTGCAGGAAAGCTTTTTTGATTTCAGTTGCAAAATAACTAACTTAAAGTGAGGCATACAGGTAAGTGAGCTCCTTCATGGGGGAGGAAATTATATATAAACACTTGCAGTGATTTTTTT
>VWZN01007373.1:14023-27574 GCA_013396955.1 Regulus satrapa | reverse complement strand
AAAAAAAACCCACCAGAAATAAAATTAGCCTAAAAATATTTTTATTTGGTAACAGAACTTCAAGGTTTATGTCCAATTCATCTGTAGATTTTAAAACTTTAAACCCATATTTTACACATTTTGCCTAGCAGAAAAGTTTCTTCACCTTAATTTCACCTTCTGTTTTCATAATTGTAAAGAAAACGATAAAGATAATCTGTTGGTGATGAAATCTGTAGACATGACAGGAGTCTGTTGAGGACCTGACACTTTTGCAGGCACCCATGGGTCCTGTAATTGCTCAACACATGAGCTGTATTACCTTCCAGATTTTGGATGTCATTGACTAGATACCTAGGGTTTGGGGTATTTTTATGACATGAAAAAATCTCACCATTTTATCTTGTCACTGCTACTTTTGCTATGCTGTATGGATCATCTGGCTATGGAACAGACAGAACTTTCTCACATGGCTGGTTTTTGTTTTTCTTTTTTTTTCTTTTTTTTTTTCTCCTCCAAAGAATAATAAATGGGCTGCCTTAAATGTATTAAACACACCAAGGGATTTTAATCATTCCGATCTTCTCTAGTTTAGGAACAAAGACTGATCCTAAAAACAGTATGTTGAAACTAAACTCTTATAAGGAACAAAGAAAACTGATGCGTTATCATTAAAGATTAAACAAGAACATTATTAAGATAATCAGAGTTTCAGAGAGATTGCTGATTTCTGAGATAGTGGAAAGCTTAGCAACAAATTATTAATGTTCCTGAATGACAGTACATAGTATAAGCTACAGTAAAATTATGTTCTATGAACCTGAAGGCTTAGTAAATCAGTCTAATAAAGCATGGATAAAAACAATTTCATAAATATCTTTAGTAGTGGAGCTGCATATCATTATTATTCATGTATTCCTATGCCTGTTCTAAATTTTATCTGCCAACAGAATCCCTATCTGCACTGAGTAAAACTCTGATATTTCATAATTTCAAAATATTTTGACTTTTGCTTTTTAATACACTTCCACCAAAGACACTATAAGTGAAATGATTTAAAGTGTCTGAGTAATTCAGGAGATTTGTATTTTCAAAAACCATACATTGATGATTCTAACTTACAAAGATCACCACAGGATTTAGTAATTCAAGGGCTGATTTAGTAATTCAAGTGCTGATGTAATTTTGAAAGGGATTGAAGGTTTTAACTATAGTAAGGATAAATAAGCTAGCTCTAGAAATAGTATCCACATGACCAAATTATTTCTTCATTTAGGTCAAATAATCATGGCTAATGGTGTGGTTTAATTACAGAACTACCTATCACAGCTAATACTGACTTTTCAGTGACAACTTGAGAGACAGATAGGCAGAAATAAACCAGAGTGTTTACACAGAGAATTGTATGAAATTTTCTGATGTCTTTCCTTCCTCTTGCCATCAGTTCCTCATCAGTGGTGAGGAACTTTTAACTTTTTTTTACTTTTTAACAGTCACTTATGTGAATGGGTATATGGTTCATGGCAAATGCTTAGCAAGACAAATACTTCCAAGAAAAAGCACATAGGAGCACATAATCCAGGAGAGTCTAACCCAGTCTATCAGTAATGTTTACAGAATGAAAATAAGAATTATGAAAGATAAAATAGAAGTTTAATGATCATGATTGGTTTAGTATCCATGGTTTTGAGATAACTAATCCTTAACAACCGAAAAACCAGCTTGTACATTCAGAGTAAACTGAAGCTCACAAACAAATCAATTTCTTGGAAATAGTATAGTAGTGTGGAAAAGATCTTAAATTGAAGGAAGCATTTTCAGACCAATACATTATCTTTTTGTTATCACTTTGAACATGCCAGAAAGAAAAAGTCAAAATACCAACTTGCAAAGTGTAGTTCTCTACTCACATGAACTAGAAAGTGACCAAGCTATTTTCTTGTGAATTATTGTGACTACTCCCCAAGAAACAATTTACATGTGACACTGACGCATTCTTAGACACATTATTGATGGCAATCTTTACTGGGGATTTTGAAAATTTTAGCAGGGACTTAATAATTCAGAAAAATCTGTGGGATGTCTAGGTAGCAGCCTGCACTACAGGCAATACTTAGATACAGTACTAGAAGTAGTAGAACTTACCTCAAAGTGGGTCACAGAAGAGAAAACAAATGGGCTGCAATGAGTTCAGTGTTGCTTAAGCTAGTCAGTTCAAAATTAATTGAGGCACTTCCACTGTTCTATTATGTATCTGCCTATTGTTTTATTCTGTGTTCTAGCTATAAAATAGATGTGAAACTGAGCAATCTTATTATATTAGTTTCCAACAGTACAAAACTAGATTTAACAATACATGATACTGCAAATCAGCAGAGAGGTGACAATCTGGAATTTCCAGATATAGGGTGACAGAGATAATTTTTAAATTAGTACTTCTCTTCCCAGTGAGAGGAAGCTCAAGAATGAAGACTGCAGCCCAAAGCCAGAAGCTCTGCCTTGTGACTTTGATCCAAACTCAGACTGACAAACAAGAAGTGACAAAAGTAAAAAGGCAAAATGTATTCAAAACTCTGTGCTGAATTCCTCTCATTTGTAATTCAAGTTTAGTTTAAATAATCTAAATAATTTCCTTTACTGTCACACTTACACATGGGAAAATCAATGTAGCTTGAGAGCAGCAGAAGGGAGAGGTGTAAAAAAGCTGTTGGGAGCACCAGGCCAGATCCATTTACAGATCCCAGGCCGATGGGAATCTACCAGTAAGCAGCAGATGTGGGGTCTGCATACAGCACTGTCCGTCTGTGCTTCTGTGAAATATGCTTGGAAGAGAGTTTAGACACTATCCAGCTCCAAATGCAGAAGCTGCATTGTTTATTCACTGCTTCTACTGTCTGTGTGGAGAGTGGGTTAGTAGTATAACAACTCTGACACAAGTTCCTGGCCTGGAAAGAAACTCTTTATCACTTCCTTTAACACATTTATAACTGAGTTCAGAATGTGTACCTTATTCATTTGTTGCTCAGGGAAATTTTCTTCAGTCACTAATAGAAATCTCTGGCAAAGTCTGGCAGAGACCCAGACCAGTGGAAATGCTTTCACAAATAAAACTTACAGTTGTAGTAGATGTAAATAATCATACAGCTCCTGTTAAAGGACTCTGTCTCTGCATCTTATACTTTCTATAGCTTCTAGAAAAATATCAAGTGCTCTGAAAGAATAAGAAAGCTGTATTGAATAGTCTGATTGAATTTTTCCTGACTGGTCCCAAAAATAAAGGAGAAAAAAAAAAAGTAACTTCAAAGGCCATGAGGATGAATAAGGGAGTAGAGCATCACTTCTATGAAGTAAGACAGAGAGCTGTAACTTTTCAGCTTGGAGAACAAAAGGTTCCAAGGGTATCTTATCTATGTACACAAATATCTGAAAGGAGGGTGCAGAGAAGATGGAGTCAAGACCTTTTCAGCAATGTCCAGTAACATAACCAGAGGTTATGGGAACAAACTGAAACACATTAAATTCCTTCTCAGGTCTAAGGAAACACTTTTTTATTGTGTACTAGTAATAGGTTGCCCACAGATGCTGTGGTGTCTCCATTCTTGGAGATGCTCAGAAGACATCTGGATATGGTCCTAGGAAGAGGGTTGGACAGAGCTGTGTTCCTACAATAGCTATTCAATAACATCATTGGTTTATGAATTTCAAACTAACAAACATAGGTGCAATTTTTCAACTTTCTGCCTGATGTCTAAGCAATTGTATACATTTAGAAATAATTGCTATCTACCCTTTTCATAACCATAATATTGTGGGGAATGGAAATTGCCCACAAGATTCCTAACCTATAAGACTCAGACCTTTTCTTTTTCTTCTTTCTGTCCCTCTTTGTGCATCTTATAAGAGGTTATTCATATGTTCCTACTTGGACCATTCTTGATCTTTCCTGGGTTCAGATTTTTCTTTTTTTTTTTTTTTTTTTTTTTTTCAGTTCTCTGTGGCTCATTATATGTAGCCCTGGAGTTCATTCAGATGCCTGGATCCCAGAACACCACTGACTAAGACCAAGGTGATGGGCATGTCACAGAAACAATGATGAGCCTGGAGTCAGAGCAATTCTGGTTGAACCAAAGGCATGTGAGGTGCTCCTTGGAAAATCATCACTCACATTTTGATAGCAAAATTGAGTGACACCTCCCAGCTTTCCTCTTCACAACACTGAAAGTATTTAGACAAGGCTAACATATCAATCAATATATAAATGCAATTGCTATCTGGTGATGTATCAAAAAAGGCAAGCATTCCAAGTGAGTCTTTCACCACACTGCAGAAGATCTTGTCATCACCCATCTTGTCATTGCCTTAGCATTAGCACCTTTGACCCCTAAAGCTTTACAATACCTCACTCACAAGCTGATTATTTTGGTCTAATCCAAATATATATATTGGTGGCATAACTTTGACTATGCTTAGCATTACAATATTTTAGGGCAGAGTTTTTTATTCTTACAAAAAAGGCAAGTAGGGAACTGAACATCTAGGGAAACAGAATTTGCTGCTTAGATCCTACAGCTTACTACTTCCTTGAACTTTTGTTTCTTCTCGTTTACATTTCTCAAGAGAAAGTCTCCCTCCCCTCACACATATTCTAAACAATCAAAGCAATACATTTCATCATGAATTAATGAGGACTGTCTCACTTTTTCAATCACCATCCTACAAGTAGGAAAAGTCTCCAAGTGGTGGGCAGTAGTTGGAAATGACCACATTTTTTTTTAGGCTCTGAGAACATCACTTCAGGCAACCATGTGCTTCAAAAGGGAGTATGCATATCACTAAAACTTAATAAAAATATATGATTTTTCCTCATAGGCTAAGCAGCAACAGCAACACCAGAAAGAGAAACTTTATACTACTATAAGACTGGAGTAAGAAATCTTGGTTATTTGGTAGGTCAGTTTTCTATGGTGTGATTTTTATAAATTATGCACTGTTATGTAAACCAAAACCAAAACAAAACCAGCAGTTCATTGACTGAAAATACAGCAATGATCACTTTACTTTTTATATATCCCAATAGGTTGTTTCAAATAATTTTATAAAAGTACCAAAACTTTGTTCTAAAACATTCATGTAGGAAACCAACAGATGGTGGTGTGTTACTTTAAAAAGGCTTGTGGGAAGGTGGACCATTGTAAAAAAGGAAAAGGTCAATCTACAAAGTTCCTTTGGGGAAATGATTATTCAAACCATATTTGGCACTTGGTATTTGAGTCCATTAGATAAAATAACTTTACCATTATAATTTATGCAGTTTCAATTTACAACACTAAAATAGATCATACTCAATGTAAACATCTAAAGGAAATGTGACTTGAACAAACTTTTTTTATCCATATTGCCTTTATTTAATTTTCTTCATTATAATAGGTTTTTTGTCATTTTATAAACATAAGAAACATCATATTCTGAACCACAGAAAATCCACTAAATATCTACATAAATGGTTTTTGGATAGATATCAATATAATGAATATTCTTATATTATGGGTTAAAATAAAGCTGCATTAAAGCAAAAGAACAGAAATGTAACAGCACGATGCATGTTTTTGTTTATTTATACTTCTTTTTTTTTTTACTACACCTTTATAAATAAGATTGCATGTAAATTCATACTTTGCTACACATAAGCAGTGCTTAATAGTTTATTTGTAGAAAACCAACTGGCTATGCCAAAGTCAAGAATAAAGTTGCCTTCCATGGAAATAGGCAGTATTTAACTGAACCAGTTAGTTCCTTTATTTGGATAAATATTACTGATTTCTTTCTATATATTTTAAGAATTTAATGATGTTATGACTATTAGAAATATAAACCTTTTTAGCACAGTATATTTGTTTACCAGTCAAAAGGGTTTTTTTTTTTAAAAAGGAAATATAAAAATATATGCTATATACACTTTTAAGTTGAAAACATTCTTTTTTTTCCTTCTGCTTTCCCATGTCAGATATGTAAGATGCAAAATTTCAGACTCTGCACTTCCTCACTGAATGTCATTGCGCATTTTAGAAATACTTCCCTTTTTTTGACTAGTCTAAGATTTGGGATATTTATAGTACTATTACAGCTCTTTGAAAAATCTGATTTATATTTTCCTGCAGAAATCTGTAGATAGAAGATGAACATGGATTTTGTAAATACATAAAATTTGTGCATGATATCAGTTTGTCATTTCCCTGGGGGAGACAAGAAGAAAATGTAATGAATAAAAATGGTGATTCTGTCTTTCCCAAATTACTTTGTTTGGTCTGTGTGGCAGAATGAAAACAAAACAGAAGTAAATACTACAGTGGAACATTTAAAAGAAAAACCTCATAGCATCTGCAAGCAGAACAGGGACCTAATAAAAAAAGGAAGGAAATTTCCTGATTTCTTCATGAGGAAGGACAACATTTTAGTTCAGACACTGTTTTTCAATGAACACAATCAATTCAGCTACATAATGAGTATCTGATCAGAGGCCTTAAAGATGAAAAAGAAAAGGCAGTACAGAAAATAGCTTGTCCTCTATTGTCCCATACTGTTTTGGTCTCTGACTTATTCCCCAGTTTTGAAAATGCTGGTCCAGTAGAAGAGTTTCCATGGGATATTGATCTATAATTAATGTTTCCCACTTTTATTTCAAACACTTCCTCAGAAAATGCCTGTGGGAGATGACTCTGCCACAGGGAGGGCAGGGATCAATCAGAACCTAGCGCTGCCATTTATACATGCTTGCTTCTAATGATTCTCTTTGATAGTTTATGCAAATTACACCTGTCTTTATTTTCCTCAGGTATGTGTGGTTCGAATGAAGCCATATAGTGCCCTATAGCTAAAGAGGTAATAACAGTACTGGGTAAACATTTTTACCTTTTTTTATTCATCTTCAACAATGATCATGTATCTTTCATTAATCCTGTTTTAGCATGGATCACAATAGATTAATACAGTTGCTTTTCTACATAGAGTTCAAATCTTATGTAGCAAGAAAAGGTGAATTCAGTACAGAATTTATAGCTTTCCTGCCAATGATGTTAAGGTGAAGGAAAAAAGACAGAAGGTATAAAGAAAACTATCTTGCTTGCTATAATAAAGACACATAAATTCCAAGGTTTATTTATTTTCCTTGAAACAATGTCTGTGTAAATTAGTGGCAGAATAAAACCAACTCAAGCTAGCTTTATTTTAGCCTCCTCCTTTCATAAGGACAAAAAAAAAAAAATCCTTCTACATCATTTGATGCATATTTTGCTTGCAGTACACTAACTTACCAGCTGTTTGTAGGCCTCCTGCAAGTAGCAGAAAAACTGAATATATTTCAGTACATCTGCAACTCTCCTTTTTATGTCATCCTCTACATTCTATTTTTGTTAAAGGACAGAATTGCAAAAATAGAAGAGGGNTACTTTCATAAGGACAAAAAAAAAAAAATCCTTCTACATCATTTGATGCATATTTTGCTTGCAGTACACTAACTTACCAGCTGTTTGTAGGCCTCCTGCAAGTAGCAGAAAAACTGAATATATTTCAGTACATCTGCAACTCTCCTTTTTATGTCATCCTCTACATTCTATTTTTGTTAAAGGACAGAATTGCAAAAATAGAAGAGGGGGAAGGGGAAGTGGTAGATTGATTCATGTGAGAGATGTGACAAGGTGATTCCTGCAGGGAGAAAGGGACGTAGAGTAATTGCTTCAAAGCAAGCCACGAGATTATCTTTTATTAGCTCCCCTATGGGCTATGGTCATGTGTTTTGCAATTTTAAAATGTAGTAGAACAATTTCAGCTTTGCTTAATTAGGACCTGATGCTGTGTAGCTATAGGTTCAGATGGATGCTTATAGCACTCAGTACCCAGCACAACTCAATCAAGTGTCACTACCAACCAAGACAGGATTAGGATTTACCCATATTTTTATATGTATTTAGAAAATAACTTGCTTAAAGAAAATATTTTCCTTATACTCATCACTGGTAATATTTGCAAAGTTCAGACATTTTAGAAGTTGGGGTTTTTTTTATAAGTACATTGGTTTTCTAGCTCAAACAGGCAGATAGAATCACAATGACAGAAAAGGCCAGGAAAAATTATATGGTATGCTTTTCTGATTTCTTCTTCCAAAATGCATGGCCTTCCATGAAATTAACCTAGCACATTTTAAAAATTACATTTGCAATTCATAATTATCACATTATCCTTTATTCTCATAACAATGCCATTAGTATCTTAATTCTGAAAATACAATACTAAGCAACCCAAGAAGCAGTTTATTTAATATTAATTTATTTTTAGTTTAACTTATGCTTTTTAGACTTTGTCTACCACAAACTAGAGGTAAATTTAGACCTAGTTTTAACCATTCAGCAATTAAATCCAAATTTCCAAAAGTAGGTATACACTTTTTAGAGGTTCAAAGTACAAGTCAGAACAGAGTTTGTGTATATTAAAGACAAAGGTGTTTGGAAAAGTTTATCTAGGTATGTATATATACAATGCAGAGAAAAATTAAAACTTTTTTTCAGTTTTGACCCTAGAAACAAGAAAAAGTATATTAATATAGTAATTGAGTTAACAATTGGTAATGAAAAATCTGAATATTGTATTTCTCAGCTCCTACTGGAAATAAGAAAACCTTAGGGAAAAGGAGCTCTGTAAGTTTTGCTGTATTGAAAACAAACAAAAAAACCAACCAAATTAAAAAAAACCCCACAAAACAAAACAAAAATAAAAAACCTAAACCAACCAAAAAACCCCACATAAAAATAAGGAAAAAACAAAGTTTAAAGGGAGAGAAAAACAGGAATCGGGAATAAAATGAATCCTGAATTTTGTAAACATCAATTATTCTACAGATTAGGGTATCTCAGAACTGCAAGTAAGGACCCACAAAAACATCTAACCTGTGACCCATGTATAATGAACAAAAAATCAGATTATGATTGATGTGATATCAACTATTTATAATTTGTTGTTCTAGTCCATTCTATCCCTAATCAGAACAGATCCACAAGATACTTCCAACTGAGATCATCCAGTATGTGCTGGACATCACAAAAGAAGTATTCTCATGTTGTTGTGCTGTTTTTCTGTATGGCCGCTAAAGTAGAACTAATTTTAAAAAACGTGTTAAATTTTCTAAATTTCTACAGGTAAGAGGTAACAGTGTGTTTTCATGATTGTATGATAAATATCTGCAGTATAAATCCCATTTTTATCAAGACCTACTTCCTTACCTTAAAATTCTGCAACTGGCCATCACCATGCCTTCTATAACGTTAATTTAAAAACAGATATATGCTTGCCACTATAGTTTTTTCTGTAAGTAATTTTTCATGAAAAGTAATCTTTCTTCTTTCTTCCAATATAAGGAATATTCTATTTGAGAAAATTCACATTCATTCCATCAGTTAAACATTGATTTTTAAAAAGCAATTTTCACTTCTAAGTTTATCTTCCAGTTAAACTGATCCACATTAATTTTTGAAAAAAAAAAAAAAAATAGAATTCAGTTTAATTCTTCTTATTCTTAAGGCTGATTCAATTTAGTCTTCTTGACTGAAACAATATTTATACAGAAATTTATGAAATGGCATTCCCATACTCAAATTTCCTCTCACCCTTTTCTAGAATTCTGTCTTTTCTTGATGAAACACTTTCTGAAATGAAGTTCTCAGAATGTAACAAACAGTATGCAAGAAGATAGTAACAGAATATCTTAATGATATTAAAATTTTTCAGGATTTTTAGAATTGTTTTAAGTGCCCTAGCACTTTATTTTATAGCACACTGAATGGCTGTTTTTGCTGAGCTGTCTAAAACATTGCCCAACTCTCTTCTCTCAGTGTCTACAATTAATTTAGAAATCTGCAATGTGTGTGAAGAATTCAGATAGCCTCTTCTGGCAGACATTACCCCATCAGCACTGAATTTCACCTGTCACCCTCAATAAATTGACAACCATTCACTCCAATACACACGTGCTGAGAAATAAACTACAGCACTCAGCAAATAACATCTCCCTGTCTCTTTTCTCTGTATCCCTCTCTCTCTCAATTCAAAATGTCACCATAAAGGTCTCAACAAACTCTGCGGGATAAAGTCTAGCAAGGTGAAGTGGCTAATTGAAAAAGTTTCAAAGCTTTAAGAAATTTTCTTTCCACTAGGAAGATGAAAATCAGGATGGAAAGCATTTTCCCTAAATGGTGTATATTATTTTAAATAATAATTAGTCCAGGGAAGTCTTATAACCTTTACTATGGAAGCAGGATGATCAACAGTCTTCTGTGAGAAATGGTTTCACATAATTTTCCTCCTATTAATTAATGATCTTGTCAGAGATAATATTTTTTTGTGAAGTGAAACACGTGATGGGATACTGGTACCATCACCATGGTAGTAGCTATTAGATTTGAATTTTCAGATATCATAGGTACCACTTTTAGAAATCACCAGTTCTGTGCTTGTTCAATTTATCTCATTCCAACAAAACATATGAGGCTGTGACAGCAAAGAGGTAAAGCTTTCTGTAAGTAAAAGCTGTATATTTAAGCAACAACATAACAAGGCTTTGGGAGGTCTGGCATTTGATGCCTCCAGGGGACAGAGCAGAAGCCTTAATGAAAAAAAGCAGGACATAAGTCTACAGAGGGACTTATATAGACCAGTCTGTGGTTGGAAGGATCTGCAAAAGATTCATGTGGTTTTAGTGAGCACTGAACTCCTTTGTAGGGAAAGGGGTCTGAGAGAAACAGGCCAAAGTCTGGCACTGAGGCCTGTGAAAGTGTACTGGATCAGCAGCTGCTTGCATAAACAGCTTCACTGTGCACACAAGGTCTAGACAGGTAGAACATATGTATACATCCTTTCAAACTAAACCAAGGCCAGTTTTCTGACATATGAAAAAAAAAAAAATTGCTTGCAGATTCAAAATGAGCTATTTGTTTTGCTTGTTTCTGTAGGGCATACAGGGCAGCCGACACAAAGTTTCATAGATGCCACTTTTCATAATGGGATATTTGAACTAAATATTGTAAAATCCTTACCTCTAATCAGTGTGAGAAAAACATATATGAAGTCTGTTCCCTATCTTGTGAAGGTCATGAAACTTTTCAGATAGTGTCAAGTAGTGCAAAATTCAACATTTTAACAGAAATACATGGCAAGACTTCTTCTTTTTTTTTTTTTTCCTATTCATGCTACTTTTTATGTTCTTCTTTCCTTATTAACTTCAAATATAAAAAACTCTTAACAGCAGGAAAATATCTGAAATGTCCCAGAAACACTGTTTTGATTTTCATATAATTTAAAAATTCTGCTGTAAACTGTGCTTAAAGGACCTCCACATGTAATATGGATCTGGTACCCTCAGGGATTATTCTCCCATTTTGAAAGGCTTCTAGAGCAGCTTCTCTTTCTAGAAAAGTATATAAACTAATTTTTAAGTACTCAGACTTTAATTTCCACACAAGACTGGAATAGGTTTATTACAGAAAGGCTAATGCCATAGGCACGTACACATAAAAATCCATCATAGAGTTTACATTGTCTTAAAAAAAAAAAAAAATCAAAAAAAAATCATAGAGTTTACATTGCCTTTAAAAAATAAAAAAGATAAAAGTTTTAATTTTTTTGCAGTTTTAAAAGATTCCTTATAGCAGATCAGATGGGGAAACAGTGGAAATCTCCTTCCATAGATGAGGAAATGCCCCCCTAAACCTCTTATAGAGGAGACTGAGAGGAGAGAAAAGTCTTGCACACCAAGTGAGCTTCCTCCTGGTTCATCAGAACAAACATGGTGATATTTTCAAGTTGATTAAAATACTTTCACCCTGATGTTTGACTAAATGGTTTTTAAAATACATAAAAATACCCCCAAAGGTGAAGACTTCAGGATAATTTAAGTCTTTTGCAAAAGGAACCACGTGTACAAAAGTATACTTTCTATACTTACTATACATACACTGTTATAAAGTAATCTACTATATTCATATTGTGCTAATATTACAAAATATGCAGTATCAACTAGCATGCTGTAAGTTATTTGTATGAATAATTATAATCTATGGAAATTAATACTTATATATGAGAAGATAAAACAATTAAAATAAGCTGTTCTTTGCACTTATGTACCCCAGGATTCCTTTAAACCTGTTGTAAAACTCTGAAGATTTGGTAATTATCTTAGTGTATTACCTATATCTCAACTCTTTTATTTTTGGAGACAAACACATTTTCCTTGGATAGCCGAAGCATCATGCCAGATCCTCAAGTTGCTTTGAATTCAGGTTTTTGCCATTCTGAAAGATCTTTATATCACACAGGTATGAATGAAAATTTCCTTCACAGGAAGAGAAAGCAACAGCCTTTAGCCTTATTCTCCTCTTTTCTATTCTAGCCACTGAAAGACAAATCTATACTGTTACTTGGGCCCATGAGGAGTCATTCCCACTGCTTCTGTTAGCATTCTTCCTAAATACTTTTCTCTGGAGAAGCATACTTCTCCAGATGAGAGAAGCCTCCAACATGCCTGTAATCTAACAGTCTATTACAAAGGACTGGCTAAAGAAGAGCCTAAAATATGAACAAATGCTTTAATAAAAATACAGTGGAAAATTGCAGATTTGGGACATGATTTTTAAAATTCTGTTTTCAGCCTAAGCCCTGCTAACACTCAACTTTGTCATATATTATGGTCCCAATGCAGGATGTGGCCAAGGGTGTGTATTCTGCCACCATCTGTTGAGCCCAGGAGGGGCGGTGCTCTTTATCTCTTCCACCATCAATCCTTGTCCAGGAAGATGTCTTCTGTTTAATGTGTGATCGAGTGACTGATAAAATTGCATCATCCCATTGTGAAACGCTCCACCCAGGGGGAGGAGCCAGGCATTTCCAACTGAATAAAAAACGGGATTCAGGAGACCAACATNGGTAACAAGGGCATTAAGAGGAAAGAAGGAGGAAAAAGGAATAACAGTTATTGTGTTCTCATTTTTTGTACTGGATATAGAATCCTCATTGGGTGGCACCATGTGGTCTAGCTTGCCCTGCTTTGGGTGGCACATGGTCGTGGCTATATTATGTCTGCTTATTTTCCTGGGTCTGACATTTTCATACGTAATTGTACACAGGATATACTACAGTGAATGTCAGTATGAACTGCTTAAAATATTCAAAGAACTGAAGAAAAATAATATAACAATGGAAAAATAAAAACCAGGTCCTATATAGGAGAGCAGGCAACCTAGGGAGGTATTCACCCTTATGATCAAAACTAGCTCATATTTTGTCTTCCACACCCTTAAATGTGAAATCTGGAATGCATCTACGGCTTTTCCAGGCTCATAGCACAAAAGGAAGAATAAAATGAATAATTATAAAAAATCCTCAGAAGTCCTCCAATGGTAGTTTAAACTGTTTAAGTCTAGAGAAACTACTCAGAGGCAGAGTGAGAAATCTAATAGTGAATTTGAACACATATTCAAAGCTGAAAACAACAAAATATAATCTGGAAATTTATCCATTAAAAAAAAAAAA
>VWZN01007372.1:33119-49281 GCA_013396955.1 Regulus satrapa | reverse complement strand
CTCCAGCCCCTTCCCAGCTCCCTCAGCCTCTCCTCTCATGTTTCACCCTCACCAGCCCAGGAAAAGCCCTAAAGCTGCAATTTCTGCTGCTGTCCCAAAGCAGGAGGAAGTGCTGCAGGTGCTACAAAACTCCCCATGCAAATTCCAGCAGCAGGGATAACATCAACCTGAGAAAAACCTGCCCTTGTTCAGCTCCGGAACAAAAAATTCCAATGATTATGGAATCTATCTCAGCTTTGTTTGCTGCCTGAAAAAAAAGCACAGTTTAATATTAAAGAATAAAATTCAAATACAGAACCTTCCCCGAATGCAAATGAAGAGGGAAATGCCACTTTGGAATGTTCCGTGAAAATAAACAGCTTTTTAAACAACAATTTGCAGCTTTTGGGAGCTAGCACTGATCTGTCCCGAGAAAAACAAGGAAAACAAATCTCTTTTCAGGGAATAAAACGATTTCTTGAATTAAAGCCGTGTTTCCCGTACTTCAGTGTCTCACACCTCGCTCTCGCGTCTTTGCTGTCAAAGCCGGGGTGGAGAAGGAGCGGCTGAATAACTGGAATATGTTCCCTTTTTAAAGCTGGGAATTTACTACATGAGTTTTATGCTTTCCAGGCTCCACTGAAATTCATTTATAGGATCTTTTGGAATCATGGCACAGTTTGGATGGGAATGGACCTTAAAACTCGTCCCGTTCCCCATGCAGGGACCCTTCGCACTGTCCCAGGCTGCTCCCAGCCCTGTCCAGCCTGGCCTTGGACGCTGCCAGGGATCCAGAGGCAGCCACGGCTTCCCTGCGAATTCCATCCCAGGGTTTTACCATCCTCCCAGCCAGGAATTCCTCCCCAAAATCCCATCTAACCCTTCCTTCCACCTCTCCAACCACTTCGGCTCCAAATCTGTTTCATCAGGGCAACCACAAAGTGCTTTAAGTGCCACATCTGGTGGTTAAAATGTCATTCCAAGATAGTCCAGCCACTGGAAAACCTGATTTTCCTTAAAAACGCCCATTTCCTTCAGGCCCTGGCATTGGGAAAAGCACTGGGGACTCTTGTCAGCCCCAAATCTTTTCTTCCTGTGGAGAAATTCTGGAGCACAGAGCCTGGAGTGCCTGAGAGCTTTTTCAGGGAAATTCCATAGCATAAATCATCCCATCCCCAAATTTTGGCCGACTCAGGGGAGATAACCAGAGGTTTTCCTTCATTTTAGTAAATCCCAGGCTGTGCCGGGCCAGGAAGGAGATGCGGAGAAGCTGGGGGGACAGAGATCCTGAGGGGTCTTTGCTGCTTCCGTGATTTCTGTGCCAACTTCCCACACAACCAACAGCGGATTCTTGGACCAACCCCCTCGGGCTGCTTGGAAGAATTCCACCAGGAATTATGGAGAAGTTTAGCCCATTTCCAGGGAGATGCTGTGGATGATCCAAGCTCTCCTGGCACTGGGAATTCACAACATCCCTCAGTCAATCCCTGCCCTCTCCCTTGCCCGGTTCTTTGATGGATACCAGCTCCCATGGCAAGATTTCTCCTGGATCACTGTTAGGACACTCCTTGGTGCCCAGACATTGGAAATGGAAACAATTCCATGAGGTTTGTGGGGCTGTGCAATTATTGAGGCTCCCCCATCACTGGAAAATGTCAATATTATTTATTGATGTTATTGATAATATTATTTAGGAATTGGACTGACTCAGAGCCCAGCAGAAACAGAAATCACCTCCCTATGGATCTGAGTCCTTGGGAATCCAAACTAACAGCTCGGTATTGATGTGAACAACTCCAGAGCGGAGTTACCCCTCGGCATTCCATGATTTATTTGGACAGGCATCAATGAGCGATCAACAGATCAATAAAAATTAGTGAGGAGAATTAATAAACTCCCACCTGGGTGCTCAGACGCTGCCAGGTCAGCTGTCATTGTTTCTACGATTTTCCAGCCCTTTTCCAAAGGCTAAGGAAAGCTCCAACCCTATTAACAGAGGGTAATTAGTCATTAACTTCCATTAGGGAGTCGCTCCTTCCGTGCAAAATTTGTGGGAGTGGGAAAAGGGTTTCACTTTCACCGGCCGAAATTCATCACCCAGCTCTGCCCAAGCCCCAAGATCAGCAGCAGCAATTCCACACCTGCTCCCCGTCCAGCAGCACAGGCTTCCCAAGGGCTGGGATTGCTGGGGAGGAGCTGCCAGCTCCTCACGGATGCAAGGGAAACGGTATCCACAATATCTCAGCTTTTCCAGAGCAAATCTCAGCTCTGCTGGAATCACCACAAGCTCAGCACATTCATAAAGCATCAGGGCCAGGATTTGGGAATACAAAGAGGGAAATAAGGGAGGGAAAAGAGAGTGTTCCATCTTTCCCTATTGTCATTAAAACCCCCTGGCATGGCGAATACGTGGATTTGCTGGATGGAATTCTCTAATCTTCGGTTTCCCACAAGGAACTCCAAACCCTCCATTCCCAACAGTCCTCCATTCCTCATCCACAGTTTCCACTAAGGAGTTCCTCAGCTCCTAGCAGGGAGCCAAGGCAGAGGATGGAGGCACAAAGGGGGGTTCCCCTTCATGTCTGGCAGCCTTTGGACCCCCCAGCAGCTCAGCTCTTCTCCAGAGCTTCTGTCCTTTGTCATTTCCGACCCCAAACTTCCTTCCACGGGGGAGGAAAAAACAGAAGGGGGGGAAAAACGGCAGAAGGAAGAAAAAAAAACCCCAAAAAACGNAGAAGGGGGGAAAAAATGGCAGAAGGAAGAAAAAAAACCCCAAAAAACGGCGATCTAAAATTCTCCATTTCATCATAAAATCACAGAATCATTAAAGCAGGAGAAGAGCAGAAGGGTCCGTCAGCCCAGCACCAGCACTGTGATCAGCACTCATCCAAGCTCTCAGCCTCCACATCCACAGGCTTTTTGAAGGCTTCCAGGGACGGGCNAATGCTCCAGCCCCTTCCCAGCCCCTCAGGAATGCTCCAGCCCCTTCCCAGCTCCCTCGGGAATGCTCCAGGCCCTTCCCAGCTCCCTCGGGAATCCTCCAGCCCCTTCCCAAGCTCCGTTCCCTTCTGAAAACCACAAGTTCTGAACTTAATTTCAAATCCCAAACATGGTGATTAACCTTCAGATTTATCAGATTGCAAATTTGTTTTAAATCTCTTCGGGAATGATCTCAAAATGTTTTTCATTTTTTAATTGGAATTGAAAACACTTCCAGCAGATGAGTAATGAGGAAGTGGCATCTGCCTGCCTGGAATTTTCACTGAGGAACAGGGATACAGAAAGTCCTCTCGGAGGACACCAGAATTAGATTCCATCCCTTTCCAGACCTCCATCCTGAATTATATTCCAGCCCTTCTCAGATCTCCATCCTGATCACTGTTTTGTCCATGATAATATAAAATAAATCCCTTTGTATTTTCCTATCAGCACAGGTAAATATTTTGCACAGTCATTTCCATGTAGAGCAGGTTCTGGTGGCACTCAGGGTGTTTCCAAATCCCATTTCCCTCCTTAAATCCATCCCAAAATGGTTTTCCATGTGCACGAGGCCTTGACTTGATGAGTTTAATGGTTTTTTGGGTTTTTTGGTTTTTTTGTTTTTTGTTTTTTTCATTTTTCCCCAGGCAAAGCAGCAAATTGATGGTACAGATCCGACTTCAAGGCCCAGGCAAGGCAAGAACTTCACACCAGGATGATGAAGCCACAGAGGATGGAATGTTTAAGGCTGAGTTTGGGACAGGATGCTCAGCTGGAGGAATCCAGCAGCATCCAAGAACTTTTATTTCCAGGAGCTGCCAATCCTTCTACTGATGTCAGCAAAGAAAATACTTGAGGAAAACCAGATACAAAATGGGAAGGGTGGAAAGAAGATGCCTTCAAAATGTAGAGATTATGGCTTTAAACACATTCCTAATTAATGGATCATAAGCTGTCCTTAATACATCCCTCAGCACAGCAAATTCTGTCAGATTCCATGGACTCCTGGAATTGGAAATTAATTGGAAGAGCTAAAGATAGCACCAAAGAATGAAAAATACTCACAGATGCTTTCAAACGTCCTTAATCAAAATAACGATTGCATAAATCCTTCGTGCAAGCTCAGAAAAAATAAAATATTGCTACCTAATATCCTGCTCATTATCTGGGCCCCAAAGTGTTTGATAGTTTTAAATTAGAGCCGATTTCAGGAGTGTCTGTTAAATATTAAAAACAAGATCCAAAAGGTTTAGCATCTCTCCACACATCCATGGGAGAGCCCCTCCACTCCGAGCGGGATGTGGGCGAAAAAAAATCAAGGTTTAAGCTCTTGCTCCAAGCTTTGATCAAACCGTATTAAACTGCAGGCACAAATCAGCCATCCAAGGCAGCTCCAATTCCCCCGCGCGAGGGGCGGCCCTCGGGAACATCCCAGGACCCCCCAGCTCCAGCTGCACCTCCAGGCCGGGCCAAGGCTGGACGGGGCTCAGAGCGATCTGGGACAGAGGAATTGTCCCTGCCCAGGGAAGGGGGAGGCACCGGATGGGATTTAAGGTCTCTTCCCACCCAAAGCAAACTCTGGGATTCTCCAACGGCTGGAACGGGCCCAGGGAGCCCAGGATTGCAGCAGCCATGGGCTGGGCTGCTCCTCACGGGGGAGAAGTCACCCAGAGGAGAAACAGCACCACGGCAGGGTTTACTCTGGGTTGGCTCCCTCTGGAGCAATGCCAAGAATTCCTCTGAGGAGGAATGGGCTGGGATGGCTTCCGGATGCAAAATATGGGAATGGGATGCATCAAAAATAGAATAATGGAATGGTTTGGATTGGAAATCCCAAATCCCACCCAATGCCATGGCAGGGCCCCCTCCCCCTGTCCCAGGTGCTCCAGCCCCATCCAGCCTGGCCTTGGGCACTGCCAGGGATCCAGGGGCAGCCACAGCTGCTCTGGGCACCTGTGCCAGGGCCTGCCCACCCTCCCAGAAATTCCTGGGCAGCTCAGAGTATGAAAGCACCCCCACCCAAGGGGCTGTTGGAGTTGGCTCTGGAGCTTCACAGGGTCCATGAGTCCAACCTGGCCCAGCCCAAGCCCTCTGTGCTGGCCAGAGTGCCACCTCCAGGTATTCCTGGGACATTCCAGGGGTGGGCACTGCAACCCTCCCCGGGCAGTGCCAGCCCTGAGCTCCCTTTCCATGGGGAAATTCCTGCTGTGCCCACCCTGAGCCTGCCCTGGCCCAGCCTGGGGCCGTTCCCTCTCCTCCTGTCCCTGTTCCCTGGCACAGCCCGGCCCCCCCGGCTGTCCCCTCCTGGCAGGAGCTGTGCAGAGCCACCAGGGCCCCTGAGCCTCCCCTGCTCCTGTCACACTTGAAGAGCAGCTCCTGCGGACAGCCAGGGTTTGTCCCACTCCACATCCATCCCTCTGAAGGAATGCTCCTTCCGTGGACTTTCACCGGGGGCATCTTGTCCTGGGTTTTGGGTGTTTGAAGCCAGCATTGATTTTCCAGACAAGGCTGAACAAGTTTGGATGATGAAGAAATGTGATCCCAACATGTGATTGGCTGGGTTTCTTCCCAGAAGGAAAAGCCGCCTGACATTCCCAATAGAGATGCTGATCCGAAAGCGCTCAGAAAAGAGATCCATGAAGGACAAAGCTGAGTCAGGGAGGGTTATGTTGGACAGCCGGAAAAGGTTCCACTATTCCAGAGGGTGCTGGCACTGCCCAGGGAATGGGCAGGGCCCCGAGGCTGCCGGAGCTCCAGGAGCCTTCGGACAGCGCTGCCAGGGACCCCAGGGTGGGATTGGGGGGGGTCTGGGCAGGGAAGGAGCGGGATCAATGATCCCTGTGGGTCCCTTCCCACTCAGGACATTCTGATTCCATGGTTCTAGTCTTGAACAGATGAGGGATGCAGGGACAATATTCCAGGACAGGAGTTTTTCCCCTCCCTTCTGCTGGCAGGGACAGGTACCCACATTCCATCCATGGGCATCCATCCCCACAGCCAGGACAGGATCTTCCCAAAGGATGCTCCACCCTCTGCTCCCCATGCCCCCTGAGGGAGAAGGATTTGAGGGAGGTAAAAGATTCCTTCAAATCTCCCAGTGGGACCAAAGCTTTTCAGGTATCCAGATCTCCATGGGTTTCCTGGGAGGCTGAGGGTTATTTTCCACCATCACAGCATGTTCAGGGCTGGATCCTGCTTTTCTGGGAATGCGTCTCATGATTTCAGCCAGAGCCAGACCCAGATTTCCATGGCACAGTTTAGTTCCCATGGAATGTGCAAACATGGTGTCAACCTCCAGCCTGGGATGTTCTCCCACTCCTGATATTCCTGTCCCTGCATGTGTTGAAGCCAAAGACTCATGGAATCATTTCAGTTGGAAAAACCCTCTGAGATCATCGAGTCCAACCATCCCCCAGCACTGCCAAGGCCGCCACTGCCCCGTGTCCCCAAGGGCCACGCATGTGGATTTTAAACCTCTCCAGGAATGGGAAATCCGATGGAAATCCGACAGAAACCAAATTCCAGGTACAATACATAAGACCCAAGCCTCGAGCCTTTCAAGAGTAGAATCACAAATATCAGGAGTGCATAAAGAAAACCCTTGGAATGCTCAGATCCAGTGTGTGCATGTCCTTCACTGCCAGCAGAAACCCAGGCTCTCTCTTTCCTTCCAAGTAACCAACCCAGGGATGTTTTCCATCCTCTCATCCCTCACGCTGCCCCACTGCTTGGGGAGCCTGCACTTTACCCTACCCTGTGTTCCAATAATTCCATTCCACACTCATCCAGGTCCAAACTTTCCTGCTTCCCAGGAGCAGTTCAGTCATGGGAGCTGTCGCTGGGTGTCAGATAATGGCGGTTTCTCTTCCACCTTAACAAGGGAAGAGCTGTTCCTGATCCAGCTGTTCTGGAACCTTCCTCTGTCCCATTTTTCTCTTGTCCAGAGAAGCTGTGGCTGCCCCTGGATCCCTGGAAGTGGCCAAGGCCAGGCTGGATGGGATTTGGAACCTGGGACAGCGGGAGGTGTCCCTGCCCACGGCAGGGGGTGGCACTGGATGGGATTTAGGGTCCCTTCCAACCCAACCCATTCTGGAATCCTCTTCCAGCTCAGACATCTGAATATCCACCCTCACATTAAAATCTACTCAACCTATCCCCCCTAAAAATACAGCTCCAAAAATCTGAATGCTGGAAGTTCCAGCAAATCCACATTTTATCGGGAGATGCATCAGGATATCAGCACTGTGGATGCAGGATCCCTCTGGAAGGATTCCTGCCTGGGGGTGGGCTGGAGCCAAATGGCACAAAATGCCTTCGGAGCTGCACAAGAGCAGCCCATTGGTGTTTTGGGAATGGCTTCAGGAACCTTCCCAAGGGAAAGCCTCCTGCCTCTGCCGAGCGATGGGTGCCTCCAGCAGCCCGGCCTGCGCTCAGCGGCAGAACCTCCCTCACAAAACCCTCCCTCGGCGTCGGAATGCTCTGGGCTGGAAAGGGCTTTGAGGATCATCTCCACAGCCCAACAACTCCGTGGCCAGGGACACCTTGAGCTAGAGCAGATGGACATCAAAATAATGAAAAATAAATAATGCAAGGCTGAGGATCAATAAACACTTCATTATTTAGAGAGGGAAAAGGGAAGCCTTGAACTTGAGTGCTGCTCCAAACTCACATTCCAGAGCCTGGGAGCTTCCCACTCCGTGCTGCTCCGCTCACGGAGTCAGGTTTTGAGGAAGGTAATTATTAATCAATGATAATGTCACAGTTCGTTAGGAATATAAGCACTAATGTGTGCTAATTAACGAAGCAGCCATAACACGACAATTACTGGCACACGGGGCAGGGCTGAGCACTGCCCACACTCAGCACAGCAGGGCACGCATTCCTGGGAGCTTGTCCACGGACTCGTGGAAAAGCAGCTCTTGGAGAAGTGAACGAGAGAGCTCCCAGCTCCATTTTGTCAGGAACCAGGAATGGAACAAAACGGGGAGTGGTTGAAATCATCTCCACACTGCTCAAGGAGGAATGAATCACCAGAATGAATCTTTAAATAAATCCCAATAAACAAACTTGTACTGACCCCAAGCTGTTTACACACAATTAATGAGCAATCAGGAAAAAAAATAAATAAAAGCAAGCAGAGCATCTCTCATTAACTTCAACAGGCTCCAGAACGGAGAATGAGTTGGGTATTCCAAAGTCAACTGAATCCCAGAATCCCAGGAATGTTTAGGCTGGAAAAGAGCTCCAGGATCAACCTGTGCCCGATGCCCACCCTGTCCCAGAGCTCCGAGTGCCACCCCCAGGAATTCCTGGGACACTCCAGGGATGGGCACTGCAACCCTCCCCGGGCAGTGCCAGCCCTGAGCTCCCTTTCCATGGGGAAATTCCTGCTGTGCCCACCCTGAGCCTGCCCTGGCCCAGCCTGGGGCCGTTCCCTCTCCTCCTGTCCCTGTTCCCTGGCACAGCCCGACCCTGTCCCCTCCTGGCAGGAGCTGTGCAGAGCCACCAGGGCCCCTGAGCCTCCTCTGCTCCAGCTGAGCCCCTTCCCAGCTCCCTCGGGAATGCTCCAGCCCCTTCCCAGCTCTGTTCCCATCCCTGGACATGCTCCAGTCCCTCCAGGTCCTTCCTGTCACAAGCACCCAGAACTGGACACAGCCCTCCAGGTGTGACCTCACCAGGACAAAAGGGAATTCCTCATCCAGCTCTGTCCATGCTTTTGGACAACCTCTGGCAATCCTCTCTCAGAGACCCACCAGCAAAATTCTCTCAGGCAAACCCATCTCTCCCAACATGAAGATTAATGTTGGGATCCTTCCAAAACAGAAAACTGACATAACAAATTATACAAATTATGATGTTCCTTAAAATTAGGAAATTTCTTTTTAATCAAATAAAAGCATCTTGACTCTAAACATATTTTTTTTTCCCAAAATCACAGACTTCTTTTTTTCTCCCAATTTGCACAGGGCAAAACCCTTCCTAACAAAATTTAAAAGTTAAATAATATTAATTCCCAAAAAAACTCTGCGTAGGTTGAGCCCCTAAAGCAAGAGCAAAGCAGGAACAGGATTTCTGCCTCCAATCAATGCGGGAGATGTATCCCAAAAGGAATTCTCTCTGCCTTATCACAGCTATAACCAACTGCTTGGACACAGGGAGTGGCTTCCCACTGCCACAGGGCAGGGATGGGTGGGAGATTGGGAATTGGGAATTCCTGGCTAGGCTGGAATTCCCAGAGCAGCTGTGGCTGCCCCTGGATCCCTGGCAGTGCCCAAGGCCAGGCTGGAGTTGTTTTGGAGCAGCCTGGGGCAGTGGGAAGGGTCCCTGCCGTGGAGAGGGTGGGAATGGGGGGGATTTGGGATTCCCTTCCCACCCAAACCATCCCATGACTCCATGAAATTACCTCAGGATAAAAGCAGTAATGTTTCTGCTCATCATCGAGGCTCCTGAAATATCACAGCAATACCAGGAACGGGCACGAGAGAGAAGGATAACAACCTCCAGGTTGGAATTTAATCAATTAATGAAATTAACTGCCCGAGACAGCCGCCTGCAATAAAAGCCATGGGAATTCAGAACCACTGTGGTTCCGCTTCTCCCCAACTTCTCCATCACTGGAGTCCTGCAAGGAGCTTCCCAGGCTGCTCCTAACCAGACACTCAGCCTGCCAGGACCTGCCAGTTTTCCTGAAGGATTCATCTCCGACCTGGCATCGCTGGCGGCGCTTGGCTCGCGCTCCTTGGAGCCGCTCCCACTGTGCCTCCAGGTGACCCTAAATCACCTCTCCTCTTGTTGCTCCAATGCTCCCATTATCCATCACGGCCGTGGCAATGGATTTTGTCACCCTTCCAAAGGTAATTGTTATTCCACAGGAAAATTTACATCCCTCCAAAGTCAAGGAGTAAAGGAAAAGCATCTCTGACGGCCCTGAATCGCACTCCGCTGGCAGGGGAGAGGGAAAACACGCTCCTGACTTTTATAAACTCTCATTCCTGATTTTTTTCCCCCTCACACACACATCAAACTTCCATTTTCAAAGTGCAGCTTCCACCTCAATCCCAAATCCCAACCCTGCTGTGCCAGAGTTTAATCCCGCTTCCACACGATCCCAACAAAACACATCCCAAAACCCTGGAGATGATTTATCCCGGTGCTGCAAAGACAGCAGAACCTTCCCCTTGTTTCACTGAGGCATAAATCCCAATTAATCACCGAGATGTTTGTTTGGATGCTCGGGAATATCACACACAATTAATTTATCTGTAGGAATTACTGAGCCAGGAGCTCCCAGCATAAATCAGGAATAATTCCAGTGGTGTGACAAATGAACTCCCTTTTACCACACAGGGACAGGATAAAGACGTAGACTCGCAATTCTGAATGCATTATTTGCTCTTCCCAGTGCAACAAGTTGTGCACATGGAATTGGATTTGGTTGTAGCATCTGGAGGACGGATTTGGAAGCAATAATTATTCCTTACAATGGATAAAATATCAATAAGTAGAACAACGCAATTCCCAAGATCCAGACAAGGTGGAGAAAGGGCTCAGCATCAGCAAGGGAGACCCCTGGGTGTCTACGTCCACCCGGTGGCAGGGGATCATGGAATTCCGGGATGTATTGGGTTGGAATGGACTTAAGGGATCATCCTATCCCAGCCCTGCCCTGGCAGGGACCCCTCCCACTGTCCCAGGGTGTCCCAGGGTCCAGCCTGGCCTTGGGCACTGCCAAGGATCCAGGGACAGCCACAGCTGCTCTGGGAATTCCAGCCCAGCCAGGAATTCCCAATTCCCAATCTCCCCCCCATCCCTGCCCTCTGGCACTGGGAGCCATTCCCTGTGTCCTGTCCCTCCATCCCTTGTCCCCAGCCCCTCTCCAGCTCTCCTGGAGCCCCTCCAGGCCCTGCCAGGGGCTCGGAGCTCCCCCTGGATCCCTCTCCTCTCCAGGGGAGCATTCCCAGCTCTCCCAGCCTGGCTCCAGAGCAGAGGGGCTCCGACCCTTGGAGCAGCTCCATGGATTCCTCTGGATTTTCTCCAGGAGCTCCACAGCTTTCTAGTGCTGGCTGTCAAGGACAACTCACAGCACAAATTTGGACAAAGCCACAAGTTCCTTCTCCATGGTTTTCCTACCTCCTCCTGCCCCCATTTAAACGGCACCACATGGAAAAGGTCCCGCTTCCAGTGGGATCATCCATTGCAGCCCGTTCAGGGAATGAGGAATGATCACAAAACGCTGCTGACACCTGAGCACCTGCAGAGCCTCGGGCGCTTCTCGCGCTGAAAGGCTTCAATTACGCACAGCCAAAAAGCGGCATCTCCTCCCTGGTTCCCAACAGCTCTCCCGACACCTCTCCCTGTTTTTATTTATCTGGGGACTATCCCAGATGTCCTGGCCCTGCTTTTTCCGTATGACATCATCTGGATGAAGCACATTCCTGCTAAACGTTTGGGGCTGGGAGCCAGTGGGAGGCTCATCAATCAGTTAAGGTGCGAATCCACCTTTGGTTTACTTGGGCTTCCCTTTTCTTGTTCCAAAGCAGTTCCAGCTTCTGGAATTCTCCTTGCAGGATGGAAAGAGCTCTTCCATGCTGCTCCAGACCTGGAATGATCCCTTCAAACAGCATCAATGACAGGTCTGGATAGGTCTTGGAAAATCTTGAGGGGAAAAGCTGGGAATTGCGGCAACGGCCATGGAAAACACTTCCTGCTCTCCCAAACAGTCAGATGTTGATTTCCTTGTTTTTAAAGCTGAAAATTTGCAGTGCCAGGACATGGGATTTCCTGGGATTTGCCCTGCTCTCCATGGCCATCGGAGCTCCTGCAAAGCTCCACTGTTCCTCCCTGCCCTTCCCAAGCCATCCCACGCTGCCCCAGCACCTGGAGCTCATCCCGGTATTCCCACACCCCCAGATCCCTGGGGACACCTCCATTCCTGGCTCCAGAAGACTCCAGGCACATGGGTTTCTTTCCAGCTTCCAGGAGCTAAAGCAGCCCTGGGGAATCTTTCCAAGGACGAGCTCTGACATCACCAAAGAGCCCCAAATCCTCAGCCCCGTTCATTTAAAGGATAACGATCATCCAGGTGTGTTATGGACACGGCAGCAGATGGAAGGTGGGATAAAAAGGATAAAACAGGGACAAAAGGACTATCCCAAGGTATATCCAATGCCTCACAAATGGAGAAATCCAGTTGGATACACGCCCTAAGAAACTGCAGCCATTCCACGCATTCTGCATCCCGAAAAGGGTGATGTGAGCTGAACTTTAGCGTTTGGGGTATTAATGTGTATAAAAATTTAAAAATGCAAATATAAACCCCAGAATATATAAATAAAATGTATCTATATTGATATAAAATATGCATACAGAAATATATCTTTTATAAATAATATTTACATACATATGAACATATAAATTCAGGGAGTCCCAGATTTCTGTTGGAAGGGACTTGGGAGATCTTCTAGTTCCAGAGCAGGGACGCCTCTCCCCATCCCAGGCTGCTCCAGCCCCGTGTCCAGCCTGGCCTGGGACACTTCCAGGGGCAGCCACAGCTGCTCTGGGAATTCCAACCCAGCCCCTGCCCACCCTCCCAGCCAGGAATTCCTTCCCAATGTCCCAAACCAGGAGAGCAGATCCCCCTCTCTGAGGAATAAAAGCTGATCCCTGTTTTCCACCAGGACTTTGAGCAGTAGGTTTCACCTTGGACAGCTCGGAAGCAACTCCATTCCCACTGAAAACCTCCTCCAAACCTGCTCCGCCCTCTTTGGAGACTGGAAAAAACCCCCAGCATTTCAGACCCAGAAATATCCCCGTGTTTGTGCACAGATCTGAGCTCAGGCTTTTTTATGGATAAATAATCCCTGGGTATTTATAGAATCCCTCACAGCGGAGAAATTCGGGAAAATGGGATTTTAAACCCACCCTGCTCCAACTGAACGCTCTGAGCCAGTTTAGACCAAACAAAACTCCAATATTGACCCCTTTTAGCTGCTCCAGAGTGAACGACTTGGACTGATACCTTAAAACCAGGCCCGGATATGAAATTTCATATTCCTATTTGCTGAAATTCCTCACTCCCTTAAAAAAAATAAAACAAGCATTGCAATAATTTATTCCAAGGGGAAAATGATCCTGTGGGCACCTTCCTGTTATTATTTAAATTAATTTAATATCAAATATCTTTTTAATTTTCCTGAGTTGAACTCGACAGACAAAACCACCCAGGATTTTTTAGAGATAAAATGTCTTTATCAGGATTTATAAGATTATCACTTGTCTGTTGTTCCTACCAGCTCTGTTCCATGTTATTCCTGATTTTCCCTGGAGGGCTGATGACATTCCATGATGGCTCCAAGGTACTTGAAAAGATAACACAGGAACAGAACATTTGGGCTCTAAAACTTGTAATTCCCCAGGGATAAAATAATCCATTCTGTTCATTTAAATGGGGTTTCTTGGCTTTTTTTTTCCTTATTTTTTATCAATCCCTGGATTCTCTGGCAAAAAAATAACACAGCAGGAAAATCCAGCTGATTTTGTCATTCCTGCTGCTCCTTTGAGGTGTTTTCTCCTTAAACGCCAATTCAGGCTCCGTTTTAATTCTCCCATGGGATCCTTGACCCGTTTTGGAACGGGCTGTCCTGGGCAGGGGTGGAGTCCCCATTCCTGGGGGAATGGGAAGCCCTGTGGCTGTGGCACCTGGGGACATGGAGCAGGGGCGGCCTCGGCAGGGCTGGGGTTGGTTTGACTCGATGATCTCAGAGGTTTTCCCAACCTCCACAATTCCATGATTCCCTTGGCATTTTCCATCATTCACAAACTCTGTAAAGTCCACATTGCCTGAAAATTCCACAGTCCTGGAGCCAGACACAGGAACCTCCTCTCCTCGTGTCTCTAAACGTGAGAATTCCAGGATTATTGAGCTTGGAAAAGCCCTCCAAGACCATGGAGTCCAAGTTATGCCTGATCCCCACCTTGTCATCCAACCACATCCAATCATTCCTTGGACACCTCCAAGGACAGGCATCTGCCTTTTCCAATCCCTGACAAATCCATTAAAAAAAATCCTCCTGACAAGAACAAATGCCTCAGCAGTTCCCAAAAAAAAAACCTGCAGGCATTTTTTCTTGTTCCCATCCTTGTGTCAGCAGTTCCCAAACATAAAATCCTCTCAAGATTTGGAGCCTGGGACAATGGAGGGAGGACTTTGGATTGGGAATACCAGAGGTGAAAGAATAACCACGCCAGAACTGGGCTGAATTTAAACTCTGGATTAAATGATCAATGCAGGAAAAGGAATTTTCTCCCAGTAAACCCTAAAAAAAAAACCCCATATTTTCCTATGAGCGTTTCTGAGGGAGTCAATGGGAAACAAAACACTGGGAGATTTGAGCTAGGAATGCTCTTTCCCAGGAGATCTGGAATCGTGGAAAATTAGCAGCTGGTATTTGGGATGATCCCAAAGACTTGGAGAGGGAAAAGAGCTTTTTCTCCACAGCCTGGTAAATATTGAGGTTCAGCCGCCTGCACAGGAGAGGAAAAACTTCTCAGTTCTGCTGGAATCCATCCCCTTTTCCAATCAAATCTGGGATATCTCTATTCCCTAAATCCGCTGAGCCCACCAGAGCCACCAGACCAAGAGGACGTGCACGATTAAGCACACACTGAAATCATAAATTGCGGAATTCCGTGCTGATTAAACATCCCACATCCCTCAGCAATTAATTGCCAGAGGCTTCTCCCAATCCATCAGCACTCCAATGGAGTGAGACATCCCTGGAGCATCCCTCACCTGGTGTTATCCAGAATTCCAGAGATTTCCCTGATATGCAGGAGTTGATGAGCACCCCGAGCAAATTCCCAGGTTTTGGTTTTTTGGGTTTTTTTGGGGCGCTCCTGATCCAGCCTTGGCAGCCACAACATTCCAAGGTTTCCCTGCCCCTTGCTATTAATTAGGTACTTCATTAGGATTTATCTTAATCCATAGATTGCCTTAATGAATTTTATATTTCTCTTCTCTTGGACAGCATCAAGAAATGCTCTTGGAAAATTCCCTGGCTAAAAAGAAAGGATGAGAGAATTTTTCCTCCCTCTAAATTCTACAGAGGAAGCCCAAGAGCAACATTCCCATCCACAGGCATTCCATAAATCCACTCCTAACAAGAGGAAAATCCAGGAAACAAAACCAAGGGTCACTTCTACCTGGGAATTCAGAAAGTGGAAAAGAGCATGGAAGGACAGGGTGGATACATCCATGAAAAGTTTATAGAAATACGGATAAATGTGGCTGCCCCATCCCTGGAAGTGTCCATGGACAGGTCTTGGAGCAATCTGGGATAGTGGGAGGTTTTCCTGGTGGAATGAGATGAGATTTAAAGTCCCTTTCTGGACCGTTCTGGAATTCCATGACCTGCTCATCATTTGTTCCTGCAGCTCCTCCTAACCCTGAACAAAATCCCAACAATTTTTCTTTCCTTACTCTCTTTTCCTGAACTTCCCTACATTCCCTTCCCTCTCCTTTACCCCACACTTCTCCAGACATGAAATCTTCCCTTCCGTATCCATTCTTTTCCCTTCCAGCTTCCCCTAAACACGAGCAGAGCTGCTCAGCCCTGGACTGAAAAAACCCAAGGAGGAAAATTCCCAGCCTGTTTTCCAGCCTCGTCCCCGAGCCTGAGAGGCAGCACACGACATTCCCTATTTTTAGCTCAGCTCCGCAGGTACGGATTGCAGGGACACTTATGAACCCTGACATCCCAAAGGGGCTGCGGGGCACGGAGCTCAGAAGATGTTACCGCTCTTTGGATGAGGAGAATTCCAGAGGAAAACGGGTCCTTTCCTGGCTCTGAGGATTCTAGAGGAAAACAGAGCTTCCCTGGCTCCAAATTGAGGTGAATTGCAGGGGAAAATGAGTTCTTTCCGGGCTTTGAGAATTCCAGAGGAAATGGAGTCTTTTCTCGTCCATTTCGCTGAGAATTCCAGAGAAAAACAGGTCTCCCCTGGCTCTTCTCTGGGCACCTTCTCTGGGAATTCTGGTTCAAGGCCATCTAACCCCACCCTCTGGCAGTGGGAATCCTTTACCTATCACTCCATGTCCCCGGAAAAAGCCAATCCCTTTTTTTAAAGCCCCTTTAAATACTGAAATCCAAATAAAAATTCGGGAATTATAAAAGATTATTTCTCACTTCTCCCAAAAGGATTCCTG
>VWZN01007372.1:14996-33031 GCA_013396955.1 Regulus satrapa | reverse complement strand
AACCAAAAAAAAAAAAAAAAACAGGATAAGATTTAATGGGAATTAAATTCCTCATGGTCCTGAGAAGAACCACTAAGAAAGATGGAAAATGGATTGGGAAGCGTCAGCAAAGCTGAGCTGGATCTCCAAAGGCTTTTCCAGATTTCTTTCAACCCCAGGCTGCAATATTCCTTCTGGAGAGCTCCAGGACTGGATATTTATCCATCGCATTCACATCTTTAGGTCACAAATCCATGGAATATCCAGAGCTGGAAGGGTTTCATTAGGATGACTCATTAGCAGCAGGATTTTAGGCAGCCCTGACCACAAAGGCTCCTTAAAAACCAAAACAAATCCATATTTTCCATAGGAAACCAGGAAATTTTCATGGATAAGAAGGAACAAAGTGAGCAAATAATTAAGCAATAAAACAGAGATTTGCTGACAGCTGTCAAGAACCACGAGATCCCATGGAGCTCTCCCATATTTCAGGAATTTCTTTGGATTACTCAAGCCAGGCTTCATTATTTCCCACATTCCTTCCGCCGTTTGGCTGTTAGGAATGTTTTAGGAAGTTTAGGCCTGACTTAAATTCCCAGGGACGTCTCCAAAGGCCAGCAGCACCACAGATGCACCAGAGCAGCTGCTGAGCAAAGCCAAAAGGTGAATGGAGACAGGAACGTCATCCCGACCTTACATAACATCTATTTATAGCACGAATTCCCAAAATATTCCTGATTTTCCTGCTTAGAAAGGGATAAAATTGCTTGGGCACAGGGCTGCCTGCTCTCACGTGGTTCTCGCACAATTCCCAAGGAAGTTTTCCATGTGGATGTGGCTGGAAGCTGATTTATTTTCATGATATTTGGCCACGTAATTAACGGTGTAATTACTGATGCAATTAACGATATCTGTTGGAATTAAGCGGCTTTGGAGAGAAGGGATGGACTCAAACCGTTCCTGGTTGGTGACCCCAAAATCTGCCCCTTCTCTGCTCAGGAGTGACCCCAGGCAAGGGATCCAGCGCGGAATCTCCCTAGAAAATACCCCGGGATAACGACCAGGCCCAGCCTTCCTTCAAAAGCAAGGCGGGAGTTGACAATTCCCAAGTTTTCAGGGACACCCAGGAGGCCCACAGTGACAAGGGAGGTGAGGTCGTCTCAACCACTCCCAAGGAACTCTCTGGGACCCCTCCCACCATCCCAGGCTGCTCCAGCCCCAGTGTCCAACCCAGGCCTGGGCATTGCCAGGGATCCAGGGCAGCCACAGCTGCTCTGGCAATTCCAGCCCAGCCAGGAATTCCTTCCCAATATCCCATCCAAACCTCCTTTCTGTCCGTTTGAAGCCAATCCCTGTGTCCTGTCCCTCCATCCCTTGTCCCAAATCTTACTCCACCCTACCCCGCAGCTCCTTCAGGTCCTGGGAGGCCACAAGGACCTCAAAACTTTTCCTGGCTGAACATTCCCAAATAACTGCTCACGCGCTGAGTCAACTCCTAGCATCACTTCCAAGCTTCCGTATCTCCAAAGAAGAGCCAGCCTTGCCAAAAAGGAATATTCCAACCTCACAACCGATCTCGGACCAGAAACCACCACGGGGTAAATTCCCTGCAATCCAAGATCCCTTTGGGCTGCCTTGCTGAGGAAGTGAGAGGGAAAGGGAGGGAAAGGAGCACCAGAAGGAAATGGAATGACAGGAAAATCAAGGACAATACTCTCCATTTCTTCACCCAGATCCCAGACTGTTTCAACTGCCTGGAATTGGTTAATCCTGCACAAAATCATGGAGCAGTTTGGGCTGGAAGGGAACTTAGATCCCATCCCATTCCACCCCTGCCATGGCAGGGACACTTTCCACTATCCTAGGTTGCTCCCAGCCCTGTCCAATCTGGCCTTGGGCACTTCCAGGGATGGGACATCCACAACTTTTCCTTGCAACTCCTTCCAAGCACTTTCAGTGCCTTAAGAATGGTGACAAAATAAGAAACCCACAGCTTTAATTCTGGCTTTTCCACAGCAAATGAAATGATCAGTTGCCCAAAACCCAAGAGCTTCACACTTTCCAAGGGGCTGGAATTCACACAACAGCTTTTCAGAAATATTTAGTTATTTTCTGGCCCACAAAATCCATGTTTTCATTCCCTTTTAATTGCTCATTTCCGCCTCCTAATTTAATTTGCACCACTATCCAAGATTTTGATTTTTCCTTTTTTTCCCCCACCGCTCGTGTTTTGTGTTCCTGCAGCTCTGGCACCGCCTTTGGCACAGCTTTGGGCTTTGTTTCTTTCTGCTGAGATCTTTGTGACAGCGATTCCAACAGCGATTCCCTCTCCGTGGGACACAATCCAAAGCCCCATCCAAGTGCTTCCCAGTTTGGGCAGCAGGATGGGGATTAGGGTGGAAGAAGGCCAAGAAGGTGGATGGACACAGAAGTGACTTTCCCCTCGAGTGTGGATTAATCCCTTGATCCAAAGAATGGTTGAGGTTGGAGGCACCTCTGGAGATCACCTGGACCAGGGTCCTGCTCCAAGCAGAGTCAGACCTTGAATGAAAGGAATTCCTGGATGGGAGAGGCACAGCTGGCACTTTGTTCAGGGAGTTTCCTTTGAGTCCTGGACTATCCCAACAGTTTTGGCGGGGTCTTGGAATTCCCTTCCCAGTTTTGGGACAAAGATGGAGATGTCGGTTCTGTTGACTGCTCTCCTGAAGGGTTTGGGTGCAATCATGGAACCATCCAAGGATCAGGGATTGGTTTGGGTTGGTGGGACCTGAACCCCCTCCCACCCCCCCCTGCCCNGAAGGGAGCCCAGAGGGTCCCTGGTGCTCCAGCAGGGCCATCCCAGAGCTCAGGGCTCGGGGCTGTGTCCGTGGGGCTCTGCAATATCCCCGCAGGAGCCTCCAGCCCCTGTCTGGGCTCTGCCCAGGGCTGGGCACTGCCAGGACAGAGCTCTGGGCCTGCCCTGCCCCTCCCAGGCACAGCCAGGGCTGGGGCCCCTCTCGGCCGGGGCTCCTCTCCAGGCTGAGCAGCCCCAGCTCCCTCAGCCTGGCCTGGGCACGCTCCAGCCCTTCCTCATCCTCATCCCTCCTCTGGCCCAGCTCCAGGAGCTCTCTGTCCCTGCTCTCCTGGTGATCCCAGAGCTGGACACAGCATCCCCAAGGATGGAGATCCACAAACTCTGGAGCACCTGGGCTTTGAGGGGGGAAGCCCATTGAGAGCTGTGATCCCAGAAACCTCTCGCAGTCCTGTCATCCCAGCTAAGAATGATCTTCCCACCCCAAAATCCACATCTTCCCAACCTCCAGGCTCCCGAGCACGCGCCGAACTCCCTGTGTGACACAACCCAACTCCTGCTCCCCTTAAAAGCTCTGGGAGGCCTCAGAGAAAACCAAGAAACCAACATTTACAGCTGATATTTCCCTTGACTTTCTCAGTTTATTTTTTTTTCTTCCCCCCAGCAGCAGAAAACACAATCCTCTCTATTTTTATGATGACCTTTCAGTGTCTGTCACCCAAACAGCTCTCACTGAGGTCACTTTCTTCACACAAGTGGCTCCTGCAGCCTGGCTCAGACTCAATTTTCACTTCTGCTGAACACCAGCCACGGGTGGCTGAGAGGTTCTGGCTGTTCTGTATTCTCCTCATGTCTTAAAGCCCTCTCAGGACCAGCGAAGCAGTCTCAAAGCCAGAATGTGACAGTCGGTGCTCATTTGGAAATTTTTGATGCCCCCAAAGTTAAATCAGCTCTGAAAGTGAGGCAGGGAGTGGATCCTGGTTTAAGAAGTTCTGGAATGGTGGAGGAATGGGGAGAAACCATCACTGGGATCATCACCCAGAGGTTCCTGCAGCACTTGGCAATTTTCAGGCAGGTTAAATATAAAAGTTCATGGTTCCTGTTCAGTATTTCCAGCTCTGGAATTCTGGATGGTGGTGACATCCCACAGAACCTGCATTAGGAATAAAGTACAGCTCCCATGGTGCTGGAATTCCACCTTCTCCAGGGAAGGGCTCAGAGCAGCATGGAAACAAATAGGAAAAAGAGGAGCACCAGAGCCTGGCTGAGATGGAGAAAGGTTCCTGCTCTTCCATAAAACTCTTCCAGGACCAACTGCTGCCTACAGGTCTGAACCCATCCAGGAATCTCCGGAGGAAATGGGAATGCTCATTCCAGGCATTTCCTGCAATCCTACTGGCAAATCTGAGCTCACCCCAGAATATTTAAACTATTAAAAATGTCAATAAGGGAGCAGCAGAATGATTGGAGGCACAGAATCCACGGAAGTTGCTCCCACTGCCTCCCATCAGGGCTTCTCTGGGAACCAATTCCCTCATTTTCACCCTCCTCAGGAGAACAAGCCAAGCACAGCGGGGGAGGTGGGAGGGCTGCACGTGTTCCGTGCACGAGACAAAGTCAAACTCTGCAAAAAATTCTGGTTTTGGCTTCCACAGCAACCTCAGGACCTCCCAGAGACAGCCCAGAAGCTGCAAATAGCATTCCACACTCGCTCATCCATCCCCAGCTCCTCCAAAATTCTTCGGGAGAGGAGATACACCAGACCTATGAGCCCAGGTGGCCAAGAAGGCAAAATGCACTTGGGATGGATCAGGAATTGTGTGGGAGTAGGACCAGGGATGGGATTGTCCTGATTGTCCCATTCTGGGCACTGGTGAGGGACCTCGAGGGCTGTGTCCAGTTGTGGACACATCATGACAAGGAAGATGTGGAGGGGCTGGAGCATGGCCAGGGAAGGGAACGGAGCTGGGAAGGGGCTGGAGCATTCCCGAGGGAGCTGGGAAGGGGCTGGAGCATTCCCGAGGGAGCTGGGAAGGGGCTCAGCTGGAGCAGAGGAGGCTCAGGGGCCCTGGTGGCTCTGCACAGCTCCTGCCAGGAGGGGAGGGGGTCGGGCTGTGCCAGGGAACAGGGACAGGAGGAGAGGGAACGGCCCCAGGCTGGGCCAGGGCAGGCTCAGGGTGGGCACAGCAGGAATTTCCCCATGGAAAGGGAGCTCAGGGCTGGCACTGCCCGGGGAGGGTTGCAGTGCCCATCCCTGGAGTGTCCCAGGAATTCCTGGGGGTGGCACTTGGAGCTCTGGGGACAGGGTGGGCATCGGGCACTGCTGGGATTCTGACCTTGGAGCTCTTTTCCAACAGAAACAATTTCATATAAACCTCTCCCAAATCCACAAAACTTTTGTCCCTCCTCTGTGTCGTGCCCAGCCAGACAAGACAAGCCCTGCCAGGGTGAAATTCCTTCTCTCCTTCCTTTCCCAAGTTCCCAGCATTTCTGTGATCAAATTTTCACTTTTGTTTTCCTAATAACCCTCCCAGCATTTTCCCAAAGGAACAAATTAGAGCCCACAGCCTTTCCCCTGGGAGAGAACTCTCTCCAGGCAGGAGTGGGAATGAGAAAGTTGGCGTTGACCTTTCCACCCATTTTAATCTCTGTGGGCACCACAGACATCCCGAATTCCTTTAAACACTGCTCCAAGAAGGAAAACAAAATGGGAAAATGAGACCACCCCCCTCGAGGCTTTATTACAGCGCCTCCAAAAGCTCCAGGAGACGGAGGCTGGAGTGACCCCTCCTGCAAATAAAGCCTTGGGAGAGCTTGGAATGGTGTCCAAGAGCAGCAGCAGCCTGGAAAGTGCTGCAAGCACAGGAAAAGCACAGCAGGCAGAAATAGGAAAAATTATTTTAAGGAAAATATCCCAGAGGAAAATGGTGTTCCTGCGCAAGGCATGGTGCTTGGGATGAGAGGACTTTGAGGTCCTTCTGAATCCAAAGAGTTCTGGATTCTCTGAGGTAAACTCATCCCACCTCCTCCTGACGTTAATATCTGATTTTCAGGAGAGCAAGATTAACTCAGGGACTAATTCCAGGCAGGGACGGAGGAGGTGCTGGGAAAGCTACCAACAACAGGGAATCCACCCTACAGCAGAAGTGCAAGCCTATTCCAGAAGATGGATTTTGAACCTCATGGATTCTGAGCTCCAGGTAACTGGGAAGCACAGCTGGATCCCTGGGAGGTCAGGATTCCATGAGCTGTGCATGGAAAACTCCAGAAATTCCGCCTTGTTTTCCTAGGAAATCATTTCCTCCCAATAATAAGCCAATTCCCACTAAAAAATAACACCCACAGATCTTTCCCTGATCTATTCCCTTCATTCCAGTGGAACATGAGAGACTATTCCAGAGAAAGTTTGGAATATCAAAACCTGGTCCCGCTTTGATAAATAAATGGGAGCGCAGACAAAGGGAATGCGGCACTGAGGGAATGTGGCATGGGCAGGATTATTATTTACATCCAAAAAACACCAGAGCAGCCCTTTCCTGGGGAAACAAATCCTAACCAACAGTTTGGATTTAAAATGTCCCACACGGAGGATGCCCCTGGATCCCTGGAAGTGTCCAAGGCCAGGCTGGCTGGGGCTTGGAGCAGCCTGGGATAGTGGGAGGTTGGAATGGGATGAGCTTTAAGGCTCCTTCCAGCCCAAACCACTCCATGATTCTGCAACTAATCCAAGGGGGCTCCTCCCCACACAACCGACTCAGAAAGGAAAAATTCCAACAGAACTCTTGGGGAGGGAAAAAGGAAGACTGGAATGGCTTTTCCACCAGTCTGCAATAGCCACAGAACGCCGGGAAGCCATGGGTGGATGATGATCCAGATTTCCTGGATTTGGGATCCAGGTTGGGATCCACCACACCAGGAGCTGCCGCCTCAGCTTGACCCCCATCTCCATTTCTCCATCCCAACGAACGGCTCCGACCCCAATATCCCAGTGGGAATCCTGCCAAAAGGAACCTGTGCTGATTGCACACCAACCCTCAATAACAACGGATAAACTTTTCCTGGAGCTAGTCCTTTTCCTTGTCCCTGGGAGCTCCAGCAAACTCCAACATTGTTTTTCATGGAAAATTGGGGATTTCTGGGATTGTTGCCTTGCCCTGGGAAGATACAAACGGATGCTTTTCCTTCTCCCCCAGTCTATTTGCAGCTCAAGGCTCCGTCTTTGTCGCTTTTCCAAGGACAAGGAAATGACAGCATCACCTCCAATCCCAAACTGGAATGCCAAATTTTCCCTCAACTTTCACTTCCCACATGTCCCAACAGCCCCATCCAGGTGGAATTCCTTCATTTTCATGTCATACAAGAAGATAAAAGCACATTTTATGGGGAAACGACGCTCTGGGATGGAGGCTGCTGTCTCAGAAAATTTGGAAAAATCGCCAAAGACAACATGAAAATCCAGCATGGAAAGGGATTCACACGGAATAACGCCAACATTCCCCACCACTCCACAGTGTTTTTCCAGAGCAGGATCTAATTTAGAGAGGGCCAAAGCACAGGCAGAAGTGTTTTCCCAGAGGAAACCCCAAATCCCAGGATTTTGTGGTTGTCTGGGTGCAAGGACTGTTCTCACACAGATCCAGAGCTTCCCAATCCAATCCAATGGATGGGAAACGTCAGGATGGATTCCCTCCACCTCACGGGATCCGTGCACTGCCTGGTGGCCTCTCCCGTCGTGGCGTTACTGCTCAGCTCTGGGAGCCTTCCCTGCCAGCCCCTGTGGAGCTGCATTTTTGGGAATCTGCTGAATTCCACGATCCTTCGGGGGCCCCTTCCAGCTCAGAATATTTTGGGATTCTCCAGACGAGCGCAGAAGGTTCCACTCCCCTCAGCCACCCCCTGAGGTGCCAGTCCTTCCCTTGCGGGTGTCCTGTCTGCCTTTCCCGATCCAAACAGCACCTGGAATGCAGAGATTCCCGGTTTTGCTGCTCAGTAAATCCCTGGAGTGCCAACTCTGCTTCTCCAGCCTAATTTAGGCCAAGCTCTAATTGTCTCATCACTGCCAGGAACGGTGATGGCATTTTAGGGATAGCAGAGCCACAAACCATCCCACAGGAATGCTGCAGGACCTCGGCCACCCCTCCGGTTTTGGGATGGAATTCCCATCCAGCTGCCTTAGAATCCCTGGATATTTGGCCTGGAATTGACCTTCAGAGCCCACCTCTTCCAAGCCGTGCCCAGGGCAGGGACAGCTCCCCTGGACAGGGTTGGTCCTGATGCTTCTCCTAAAAATCCACTGTGTCCTTACTTTAGGAATTCCCTCCTCCACATTTTTCCTTATTTTGGGATAACTTTTCACTCAAGCTTCCCTTCACCTCCTCTGCTTCCTCTCCAGAGCTGCATCCACCCCATCCACGAGATCCCAATTTTGGACACCCTGGGATGAGCTTTTCCTACTGATCCTTTTCCTTCCCATCATCTGGAATGACTTTGGAAGCAACAACAACAGCTCCTAAAAAACCACGGGAGCGGGTTTTTTCCACCAGCTGGGATGACCTGAGCCAAAGCCTGGATCTCTGGGAAGTCCCGCTGGGTTTGGGAATGCTCAGAAGTGCTCCGCAAATGTGGATCCAGATGCTGGTGACTGAGGTGAAGGACATGAGCACTCCAAGGTCAATCCAGGAACGGGAAATTCCGACTTGGATTTAGCAGAGCCAGACAGAAATCCTGGAGGCAGACAGAGGACCTGGACATCTGACAGCTCCTATTTTCCAAAGGCTCAGACAAATTGCTGGATTTAAAACCTGACCTACTTCAGTGGATGCTTTATATTGGATTTTTTTTCCCTTCAGGATTCCAGATTTTCTTCTGGGATTTTTTTTTCCCCCCACCCTCAGAAAAGCATCTTTTATACCTTAAAATAATCGCAAATACAAGAAGCCCTCCCTGCCGCTCTAATTAGGGAGCTCCCCAGGTTAAACTGAAATTATCAAATTTTTTTCCAGGAAAAATAAAGCAGAAAAATTCCAGTAAAATCAACACAAACTATTTCCATGGTCAAGGTGCTTCACACATAAAAATTAATAAATTAAATAAGGACAAACCTTAAAAAATAAAACATTCCCAAGTTTTTACAACAACCTGGCAATCACCGGCTACTTAAATGTGGGAATAATCATGGAAATAATAATGGAAATAGATTTTAGTTCTTCAGAGCACCAGGAAATCCCAGGACACGAGGTTGGGACCATTCCCTCAAGGATCATCCCATTAACCAGAGTGGGACGGGAAGGACTTGATCCCCCTCTCTTAATGCCACTGCATAAGGAAAAACCAAGCCGCTGACAGCAGCGATTTTATCCATAGGAATTCCAGTAAAACAGGAATTATCCACATTTTCTTATTGGAAATAAATATAAATTAATAAATATTATTACTTTTAATTAATATCTATTTGCTAAAATGGCCTCCCCGTGTTTTGCCAAAAAAATAAACAAACAAAAAGGAAAAAAAGGAAAACGGAAAAACTCCAGCAATTATTTCTCCCTTTGTGTGCTGAAGACAAAATCCCAGCAGATTCCCATGGAGCTGATTCCACATGCCCTGGGAATTACTGGGGATGAACTCAGCTCTCCAGCTTTAGCCCAAAGACCAATCCTACAATTCCTGAATGGTTTGGGTGGGAAAGCACCTTAAATCCCATCCCACCCCTTTTCCATGGCAGGGACCCCTCCCACTGTCCCAGGCTGCTCCAGCCCCAGGCTCCAGCCTGGCCTGGGACACTGCCAGGGATCCAGGGGCAGCCCCAGCTGCTCTGGGAATTCCAGCCCAGCCAGGAATTCCTCCCTCAAATCCAAGCTAAACTGATTTGCTGGCAGTTTGAAGCCATTCCCCCTCATCCAACCAATCCATGCCCTTCCCAGAAATGCTCCCAAGACTGTCGGGGTGTTATTTCCAAAGATTTTCCAGCAGGGGAAGGATTTGGGATGAATCCTCATCTGCAACAAGCAGGAAAACACTTCCATGTGCTCTCCTGAAGGAAAACGTGGATAATTAAAGCTGAAGGGAGATCAATGGCATGGATATTTTGGCAAGTGGTTCCTGGAGAGAGATGGTGGCACCTTTACCAAGCTCATCTTGGACACCTTCCTTCAAACAAATCCAATCCCTGCTGGAATCTGCACACCTGGATTGAACAGTTTTCCTAAAAATGCACGAGTCGGGCTGGAAAAGAGCAGGGAATGCAGGGGGAAGAATCTGTGATGATCAGAGAGAGGAGAATCTCCCTGCTGGACCAGGGATGGGCACCGCCATAAATGAGGAAATCCAGAGAAAGCGCCGGATCCGGCAGGAATGGAGGAAAGAACGAAACCAGCAGGGCTTGGGGGATTTAAATTGGATTTTCTCATGGCCAGCAGCTGCAGGCGGAGGAGCCGCCCCTGGTGCCTGGCTGGCTCCACGCTCCCCATCCTGCTTTTCCAGCCTCTCCAAACATCCCTCAGCTCATCCGTTACGGCCTCGCTTCCCCGCTGGTGAAAAACGAGCGACAGGGAGAGGGGAGAGGAGGAACAAATGGATTCAGAAGGGTCCTCCCGAGCCATTAATTACGGCCTGGATGCTCCTGCAGGTGGGAGCAGATGGATTGCTGCACTGGGATGTTCCCGTGCGCCGGGGCTCGTTAGGGAGCGCTGGGTAATTATTCCTTAGGTCCAGGCACGCCAAGCCTTGGTGGAAACAGTAATTAAAGGTAAAGGAGAAGAGGAGCTGGAATGCGTAATTCAGGAAATGTGGGATGGGCACCGAGTGGGGATTGGAGAAATCCGGGGCCGGGAAAGGGTCCCTGTCCATGGGACGGGATCCAAGGTCCCTCCAATCCCAACCATCCCGTGGCTCTGTGGATTACAGGGAGCAAATCCTACAGTTGGGCTCTCCCTGATATAGGAGGGATGTAGAGGTGTTGGAGCAAGTCCAGAGGAATCCACGGAGCTGCTCCAGGGCTGGAGCCAGGCTGGGAGAGCTGGGAATGTTCCCTGGAGAGGAGAGGGATCCAGGGGGAGCTCAGAGCCCCTGGCAGGGCCTGGAGGGGCTCCAGGAGAGCTGGAGAGGGACTGGGGACAAGGGATGGAGGGACAGGACACAGGGAATGGCTTCAGACTGGGAAAGGAGAGGTTTGGACGGGATATTGGGAACTGGGAATTCCTGTCTGGGAGGGTGGGGAAGCAATGGAATGGAATTCCCAGAGAAGCTGTGGCTGCCTCGTGCCTGGAATTATCCAAGGCCAGGTTGGATGAGGCTTGGAGTGACCTGGAGTTGTGCTGATTTTCCTGGAAAAGGGAACTTTTCACAGCTGGAATTATCGTTGGGTGCAAAAGGGATGCAACAAGAAGGAGCAGGGAGAAAAGAGGACACAGCTCAGGCCTGGAATTGATTGAGAGGGAACAAAACTGGGAGCACTGGGAGCAGGCAGAATTCCACATCCCCTTCTCCCTGTGGCACCTGCTTTTCCCTGCGCTGCAGGAAATTCCTGATCCGAGCTGACAGGAATAACTTATGGTGGGATTCTGTGAGGTTTCTTCAGGGAAGCATTTCCCAAATCCCTCCCAGCTCTGATTCTGCAGCCTGGGCATGGATTCGTGCAATCCCAAATTAATCAATAATTGATAAAACCATTAAAAATGCAGCCTCAGTGATGAATCCCAGAAGGAACTGGGATGGAAAGGACCTTAAATACCATCCCATCCTATTCCACCCCCTTTCCCACTTCCCACTATCCCAGGATGCTCAAGCCTCGTCCAAGCCNCTTAAATACCATCCCATCCCATTCCACCCCCCTTTCCCACTTCCCACTATCCCAGGATGCTCAAGCCTCGTCCAAGCCGGCCTTGGACATTCCCAGGGGTGGAGCAGCCACAGCTTTTCTGGGAATCTGGGCCAGAACCTCACTAAAAATTAAAGCAAATTCAATTTTTAAAGCAAATTTGAGAGGTTTGCGTCCAGCTTTGTCACATCCTGCCGCACCGTGGCTCCAATTCCTGAAACAATTCCCAGGAAACTCCCTTTTTCCCCGCCTCATCCTGAGCAAAAAGGATAAATCCAGAGGTTTTAAGATAACTACTCCAGGAGAAAAAGCAATTTTCCAGTGGAAACACAAGATTCCAGGCTTTCCATCAAATTCCTGCTCCTCTCCTCCAGCACTTTTGCAATCAATCCCATTTTTGGAGGGATTTTGGAGATTCCGGGAGCTCTGTCTCTCTAATTAATATTTGAATGGATAAAGTCAGAAACTATTTTATATTAATTACTTCGATTATTATTATTTTGGAATGTATTAGTAATTATAATATCAGTTCTGTAAAACCTATAAATTATATTGATAATATGGTATTGATTACATACACATTAATATTTATTAATGGCTATTGATTAAATTAATCTTGCATATTGATTATTAAATATAATTATCTAGAAACTATAATCTATATTAATAATTTGATATTAGCTTATTATTTTAATATTCAGTAGTAATTATAACATTAGTTCTATAGAACCTATACATTAATAATTTCACATCGATTAAATAATAATTTAGTATTGCTATTAAATATTACATGAATTTATATTATATAAATCAATATATCTATAAAATCTAGAACCTATAGATCGTAATAATTTGACACCGATTAAATTAATACCGCTTTATCACAAACACGATATCAGTTCTACAGAACCTACGAATTCTATTAACAATCCGATAATAATTAATTAAAATCGGAACTGTTGGGTTATTAAAGGTCGTTATTAACTCCCGACCTTGGCGGCTCCTCGAAGGCGTCACCGCCGGCGCCTTCGGAGCGGAGTTGTGTGAAAATAGAAACTGTGTCAGCCCCAGATTAACTTGAAAAGCTCCACGGGCTAAAAATAATGAACTCATCTCCATTTCCCCGTGCAGAAATCCGGGATGGTTGTTAATCCCTTTTCAGGATGGGGAGGAGGAAGTTGGGGCCTCAGTTTTGGGCCCGGGTTTGAGCCTCAGCTTAAATCCTGACTGGTTTTTGTGTTTTCGGGAATAGACCCGCAGGTTTCTCCGTGCCCGTAAATCCCGGAGAGACACGGAGCAGAAACTGATCCCAAAGGGCCTCGATCTCCGTCTAAAAAAATCTCCTTTTAAAAAATCCCTCTTCTTACAAACAACATCCAGCCCGGAGAGTTCGCACTTAAGGCAGCGAACGATCCAAGCTCAGCAAGAACCGGGATTGGGTTGTTCCTGCTGGGAATCATTCTGGTGCTTCATTCTCCCAGCCCTGCCCCAAAACGGGAGGAATTTCTCCATGGATAAGGGTGGAGTCCCTGGAATGTCCAGGGCCAGGTTGGACAGGGCTCGGAGCACCCCGGGATAGTGGGAAGTGTCCCAGAGGAACAGAATGGGATGATCCTCAAAGTTCCTTCCAACCCAAACCATTCTGGAATTCCAGGACCCGTCCTGACATGGATTCCATAGTTTCTTGGTTTTCTTTCAAAATAAAAGAAAAAAAAAACCCAAAACCCAGAAGGATCCAGGCCTCAAAAAAAACCCAAAAAAACCAAAACAAAACAACAAAAACCAGAAGGATCCAACAGTCCAAAAAGCTCCAGAAGGATCCCGGCCTCCAAACAAAGAAGGATGATTCTTTGGAAAAGAAACAATGTGTTTCTTTTCCTGGTTTTTCCCCCAGAAGCTTCCCCAGCTCCAGAGCTCAGCCAGGAGACCCAGAGCTCCTTCCTCTGCTCCCAGGAAGGAAGGGCTTCCCAAGGCTCATCCCAAACATCCCAAATTCCCTATTTCCCCTGGTTTTTTTGCTCCATTGTCCATAGCTGTTAATTCAGGGCCGCCAACACCCTCAACAGGGACTTTCCAACCCTTTCCCACCTCAATCCATGACTCTTCCTCACCTCCCTCCCACCCTCAGCGCCCCATATCCATGAAATGGATTTTCCTTCATTCCATGAGAAAAAGCCCAAAAAAAGGGGGAAATTCTGGATTTTTCTCTGTTGGAAAAGCAGAGAGGGAAGAAAGAAGCACAGGGAGCATTTTCTCCTCTCTCCAGCCTTCAGGAGAATTTTCCATCACCGGGATAATCCCGACCCCAATTGCAGCTGGCACCAATTCCAGCTCCCAACTGGGAATTGGGAGGAGCTGCAGAGGAGGAGCCTTTCCATTCTCATGGATAACAAATCTGCAAACCACAGGAATTCCTTGAGGCTCAAAATTCAATGGATTATCCCCCAGAATCCTGACAGGATTCCCACCAAGAAGGAGAGCAGGCATCAGCTGGAATGTGGATCTTCAGGCAGAAAATAATTTTTCCAGAGGTGGAAGAAGAAAAAAATAAATAGGATGAAATGAAGTTTTGGCTGGAAATTCTTGGATTTTCTGTTGGATTTTTAGATCCTAAATAGGAAGTGCTGAAGAAAAACTTCATGTCCGAGTGGCAAAGTCAAAATATTTCCGTGAGGAAATGGGAGAACAGAAAAAAAAAATCCATAAAAAAGGTTTCCCATGTCAGGGATATTTTTCAAAGCGGCACAGGATTTCAGGATGGATTCCTAAATAATTCAAAGGAATTGATTGGAATATTCCACTCCCCCCTCTGGATGGGCTTAAAGCTCCACAGGGAGCTCCAGCCCAGCTCGGATCCCATTCCATGGAAATCTCAGCCCAAAGGGGAAGAAGGACATGGAGTCCTGGCAGGAGAAGGACAGGGCCAGGACACCATCCCAAAAAAGCAACAAAATAGGGAAAATCTGGGAATGAGGAGAACCAGAACTGGGAAATCTTGGTGTGGGACTGAAGCAAGGAACGTCCATGACAAAATAAAATAAATCTTTCAAGTTAAGGCTTCTAGAAAAATGAGAACACTGAGTATTCCAGGGATGGAGCCAGGCTGGGAGAGCTGGGAATGCTCACCTGGAGAAGGGAAGACTCCAGGGACCCTCCATCCCTTGTCCCCAGCCCCTCTCCAGCTCTCCTGGAGCCCCTCCAGGCCCTGTCAGGGGCTCTGAGCTCTCCCTGGATGCCTCTCCCAGGGAACATTCCCAGCTTTCCCAGCCTGTCCCCATGGGAGATGCCTCTTCAAATCCTGAAGTTTATTCCATTTTTCCATGAGATCCAGGTGTTAGGGAACACTGCACCTGCTCAGGACCTGACTTCATTGACATTCCCAGGATTATTTGCTCACTCACACCAGGTCCCCTCCAAGGGCACAAATCCTTGGAATCAGGATTGATTGTCACTCCACCAAATTAAATTCACAACAAAAATAAAAACCTGGATCATGAGCTCCTTTTGCCACTGGAATAAATCAAGCTGGGCTCCATTCCCAGAAGCTTTAGCCAAGAAAAATTGGGATTTCAGCCGGAGCAGCCCCACTCCCACACTCAGAGCACACCCTCATCCCATCAGCACCTGGAGCTAAAATCGCCAATCCCAGCTGGAACTCCCAAAATTCCTTAATCATCCTCTCACGACTTAATTCCCCAGAATATTCCAACAGCTCAAACCCACACTTCTGAAACTCCCAGGTCTCTCGTCCCTCTGCCAAGGGGGGAACAATTTGGCTGCCAGGGAAGTCTGAGCTCCAGCAAAAAATTTGGGGAATGCAGCACCTAATGGGCCGCTCCAGAATTTGGGCCAGAGAAGGCCGAGCTCCAGCTCGAGCTCCCATTTTTTTGGGAATGCAGGACCTGATGGGCCATTGTGGAATTTGGGCCAAGGAACTCGGAGCTCCAGCAGAAAATTTTGGGAATGCATTAGCAAATGGGCCGCTCTGGAATTCGGGCCAAATGACTCCGAGTGACCCCAGAGCGTTTCCGGATCGCCGCCAGCGGGAGCGGCACATGGAGCATCCAGGCTGCGGGGAAATCTGGGAATGCAGCCGGCACTTAAGGAGCAATTAAATTTTCAGCGGTTAATGAAGCACTTGTGCCACATCAGCACCCCTGGTCCGGCTGGTGGCAATCGGGAGAGGGAAGAGCGGCTCTTAGCGGGGTCTCCAGGGGAAAATTCCATTAAAATTGTGGATTAGAGCTGTTCCATCCCGGAATGAGAGGGGTGGGAAGGGGCTGGGCGGTCGCCTGGGGTTGAGCCTCATTTTCTCAGCTCCCTCTCCTGGAGCATCTCAGAGCTTGGATTGGATTCGGTGCGTGGAAATTCGGGAGCGAGCAACACGGGGAATTTGTGGAGGGAGGTTCTGTTTGCACCTCCCGGTTTTCCTGCACGGATGATCCACAAAAAAAGGCTGAATGCACAATCCTTGTAAAACAGCTACTATCAAATAAAAGTAGTTAATTCACAACAATCCCTTGGAAAAATCCAGGATTTCCATGCCATGGATCCCTCAGCATTCCTACCCGGTCTCTCCCAGCGCAAATTTAATTCCATTTTCCAGAGGTTTCATTACAACATTCCAGCTTCAGTGAACACCTTTCCTCACAGTCACCAATCCCTACACAAATCAGGGTGATGAGGGGCTGGAATGGAATTCCCAGAGAAGCTGTGGCTGCTCCTGAAACCCTGGAAGTGTCCAAGGCCAGGCTGGATGAGATTGGAGCAGCCTGGGAAGTGGAAGCTGTTCCTGCCCATGGAAAGGGGGTGGAACTGGATGGGATTCAAGATCCCTTCCATCCCAAACCATCCCAGAATTCCATGATCCGAGGGTGCTGGAATACCTCCCCAAACTTTCACCTCCTCACTGGAGCAGCTCCTGGCACTGCAGGAGGTTTCCCATGAATCCATGCCCTCACAATTCCACACTGCAGAGATAAAACTGGGAATGAAACAGGACCATGGAAGAGCAATTTCCACCTCCAGTGCATTCCCAGCTCATCCCACCCCTCTGGCACCAATCCCAAAGTGGGGCTGATCCCACAGAAAGGGCCCTCAGCAGCTCCAGCTGAAATTACTCCTGAAAAAACCACAGCATTCCCTCTGCTCCCAGATTCTGGCACTGGAGCAGAGCCAGGCTATTCCCAAATATTTACATTCCCTGCAGCACAGACCCACATTCCCAGCTCCACTGAAAGGGGAGGAATCATTTTATAGCCATTTGTTCCAGACATGGAAATCCTTGGCTACAAAGGGGAACAAGACATGGAAAACGGGAATTTCCCCCCTTTTTTAGCATTATCCTGACCCATAATCCCTGCAGAAGATAATGTGGAATACAAGCGCACACCCCTGATCCAACAGAAATTCCCGATTCCCAGCAACCCGCATAATCCGTGGAAAGATTGCTTTTCTCCCAGCATGGATGCAGGAGCACATTCCTCAGCAAGGAAAAGGATTCATGCTGGATTCAGCATTCCAGTCAGGATCTGAGATCCTCCAAACATTCCTGGGCTCATCCCCAAAATAACTGGGATTGCAAGGGCCCAGCAGTGCCAAGGTCTCCTTTGGAAAAAAAAATAAATGGGAAAGCAGCATTCCAAGGAGACACAGATCCCTAGCTTTACCCAAAAAAGTTGGGATCTGATTGGATTTCCCTCTCGTCACAAATCAGCAGGAGCCACTGGATGCAAAACAAACCCATAACACATCCCAGGAAAGGGATGGGGATTTTTCCTTAGGGAAAACAGGCTGTTCATAAATCCTCCAGGTGGAAGTTGTCATCCCCGAGGAAAGATCCCGACTCCTCCAGGGGGCTCCATTTGTATTCCAACATCTCTGGGAGGAACAGGGAGAGCTTGGAGCAGATCAGTGCTGGTGGCAAGGCTGGGATGGGGCCAAACCTTCACTCTCCGCATGGAAAAATCCAGGTTTTTATCCGGGTTGGCACATCCAGTGCAAGGCAGATCATTCCCTAAAATTGGGATGAGCTGGAAAATGGCTCAGGGATGAGGACAAGGATTGGAGGTGCCTCAAACTGGAATCCTCCATTCCATGGGCTGATCCTGCAGGGCAGGGAGAGGGAAAGGTGGGAATTCTGCTCCCCTCAACATGAACCTGCTGGAGTAATCAAAAGGAATCCATGGAGCTGCTCCAAGGGCTGGAGCCAGGCTGGGAGAGCTGGGAATGCTCCCCTGGAGAGGAGAGGGATCCAGGGAGAGCTCAGAGCCCCTGGCAGGGCCTGGAGGGGCTCCAGGAGAGCTGGAAAGGGGCTGGGGACAAGGGATGGAGGGACAGGACACAGGGAATGGCTTTAAGCAGGAAAAGGAGAGATTTAAATGGGATTTTGGGCAGGGATTTCTGACTGGGAGGGTGGGGAGGGCTGGGCTGGAATTCCCAGAGCAGCTG
>VWZN01007372.1:4470-14904 GCA_013396955.1 Regulus satrapa | reverse complement strand
AGGGGCTGGGGACAAGGGATGGAGGGACAGGACACAGGGAACGGCTTTAAGCAGGAAAAGGGGGGATTTAAATGGGATATTGGGCAGGGATTTCTGACTGGGAGGGTGGGAAGGGCTGGGCTGGAATTCCCAGAGCAGCTGCGGCTGCCCCTGGATCCCTGGCAGTGTCCAAGGCCAGTTTGGAAAGCAGTTGGATCCACCTGGGACAGTGGAAAATGTTCCTGCTTGGTCCCTGGCTGACCTTTCCAAGTCTCTTCCCAATCCCAACCATTCCAGGATTTTATGGAACGGAATTCTGGACACAAGCGCCACCACGCTCCTCCAGCTGCAGGCGCTGAATTCCAGCGGCTCTGGGATTGCTCCTCCTGCCCCACAGGCACACATCCCATCAGGCCTGAAACTTTAATCCCAAAATCCCCGAGCTCGGGAAAACTCTCCAGGCCCACCGAGCCCCAGCTGTGCCCGATGCTTGCCCTGTCCCCAGAGCTCCAGGCACTGCAATCCCCCAGGCATTCCCGCCTTTCCAGGAAGAAATTCCTCGGTAAAATCCTACCAATCTCCCCCTCCTCTCCCACAGCCCGGTCCGGAGCCGGGCGAAAGGAATGAACCCATTGGAGTTCTGCGGGAAGAGGACGTTCAGCTCTTGGTGCTGCCACTGCCTGGCCCAGAAATAATTTAATTTAATTTAATCTCTTTCTGACCCAGTTCTGGGCAAACACCGATTTTATTATTTTTATTTATTGTTTTTATTGGTGCTCACTTGCCAAAACGAGAGGGGGTGGGGGGGAAAATTATTTTAGCCGAGCTGAAGGAAAATGATTTTTCTTTTCCTGCTGGGTTCGGGTTCTGCTGGAATATCAACACTCCGTGTGGCTCGGCTCAACCCGAATTATTTCTCTTGCTGCACTTTGCTTTAGTCACCCCATCAAATATGCAAAACCCCAAATGAAAACATTGGGATGACAACAACATAACGAGGGAAAAGTTCTCCAAGCTTCTCCCCCTTCCCTCGGACGTGGTTTTATCCGAGAGCGGTTTCCACAGGAATGAATTATTCAGGATAAATTAAATAAAATAAAATAAAACCAGATCTGAACTCAGCCCTCATGACCAGATCCAAAGGAAGGGGGAAAAAAGAAGTTGGATCAACCTTCTCCTGTTTATTTTGGTCTAATGCCCTTGGATATGGGAATGATGTATTTTTAATGGATAAACTCTATTATATAAAAAATAAATAAACTCCATTTATAAAAAATAAATAAGGATTTTTTTTGTGGGTATAAAGGATTTTTTGAAGCTGCTGGGAGGAGTCCAGAGGAGACCACAGAACTGCTCCAAGATCTGGGAATGCTCACCTGGAGAAGGGAAGGATCCAGGGAAAGCTGAGAGCACCTGAAGGGGCTCCAGGAGAGCTGGAGAAGGACTGGGGACGAGGGATGGAGGGACAGGACACAGGGAATGGCTCCAAATTGGAAAAGAGAAGACTTGGGTGGGATTTTGGGAAGGAATTCCTGTCTGGGAGGGTGGGGAGGGGCTGGGCTGGAATTCCCAGAGCAGCTGTGGCTGCCCCTGGATCCTGGCAGTGCCCAAGGCCAGGCTGGACCCTGGGACAGAGGGAGGGGTCCCTGCCCATCCAGGATGGGATTTAAGGTCCCTTCCAACTTTCGAGAACATCAGTCCCATCCCCCCGCCATTATCCAAATGTCTCTGGTGTTTCCAAGTGCTGGGAGAGAAGGAACTGCCCCACTCAAATTTCTGGGAACGAGAAAAGCAGGGAAGGCAGGATGCTGGAAAACATCAGGGCTCCGGCTGGGCTGTGATTTTTGGGAGAAGAGGAGCTTCAGCAGGAGGGAAAAATCAAAGCTCTTTCCCCTCTTTGTTCCCTTGGATCCCGATTTCCTTGGCCCCCAGAGCCTCTGGGGTGGGCTTGTGCATCACCTGGCCCAGTGGGATCTCAGCTCCTGGCACAGACTCCAAGGATTCCTGGCCTTGGAATCCATGATAATCACCGTAATGGCCCGAGGAATGGTGGGGGGGAAGCCAGAACTTCTGGCAGTGGTCGTTAAACGTCCTCGTTAATTGGCGCCTGGATTAATTGCTCCGCAGGGCTGGAGGAGGACAGCGACCACGCAAAGCTGCCGGAGCGCTCCCAAATCCTGTTCCACGGTGACCGCAGCAAAAGATTCCCATTCTGCCTGAGCTGCTGCAAATCCCTGCCCCTTTCCAGCTGCTCTGCCCTTTCCCAATTCCCCATCCCCCCTTTCACGGGTCCTGCATCATTTTCCCCACAAATTCCAGTAAAAAAAATAATTAAAAAAACAAAAAAATTCAGCCTTCCAAGAGTTTTTCCATCATTTTTGCTGAGGCGGAGCTGCTTCCTGCAGGGATGAGGGGTCTGTGGGGTGCTTTGGCTGCGGGTGGGGCCCAAACTTAAACCTGGACCAGCCCGCAGAGCAGAATTCCTCAAAAATATCCCAAAAACCCTCACTGGCGAGCAAAACCCTGCTCCGAGACCCAGGAAAGGAGAGGGAACTCCAGATTGGTCCTAAAATGAAATCCCAAAAGTGAATCCTTTTCCTAACGTCTTCCAGACCTGTTTTAGCTCACAGGGATCAGGGAAGAGATCCCAAAAATCCACACCATGGCGGAACAAAACCTCTGCCCGCTTTGTTTGGGAGTTTTTGTCTTTTATCCTTTTAGAAGCCCTGAAATTCTCCCAGGATTAAGTGTGGATGTCCCTGGGATGTTTTCCTGATCCCTGCCCCAATTTTGGGCATTTTTTGACTCGCTGAAGCCTCGGACTGTTTCAGTCACACCAAAAACCCCAGAGAGGCGCCCAGAGGAGGGAAAATCCAGGAAGGTTTTCCCACAGTCAAATTTCATCATCATGGGAAAGAAAAGCAGATTTTTTTTTTTTTTTCCCGCCTGGAAAAGAAATGTTGGNTTTTTTTTTTTTTTTCCCTGGAAAAGACATGTTGGAAGTGTTGGACAGGATTAGAATGACCTGGGATAGTGGAATTGTCCCTGGGCAGGGATGAGCCTTGAGCTCCCTTCCAATCCAAACCATTCCAGAATTCTAGGATTCTAAAAAGTATTTATATTTTTCCATAAGATAATTAGAGGATATCCTCAGCACCAACCGCCCAAATCAGATTCCCAGACTCTGTCCCAAATTCTCACCTCTCCCCTCTGCTCGAATTTGGGAGGATTTATTTGGATTTCTTCAGTGCACTGAGAAGAATTCCAAGGAAAACTTGGAATCCTTTGATTCCCACGTCATTTCTCCACAATCCTCATTTTCCCCTCCCTGTTGAAAGGCACCAAGCCAACAAACCCAGCCGTGCTTTCTTTAAATTCCCAATTTCTCCACATTTCCCCTTGAAATAAAAGCGGGAATTATTTCCCAGCACCCCCTGGAAATTCCCCTGGAGTTGGGCAGCTCAGAGCTGATGGAATTCCCACTACAGCAAACTCCTGGGGATCAGATCTCCTGAATTTTCCATGAAATCCGAATGATCCTTTAATGCGTCTTACAGTAATTAATAATCCCTCTCATTTTGTTGTTGGGTTTTTTTCCCCTTAAACTCAATCCAACCATGGCAGCATCCTCGGGACAGGCTAATTATGGTGATTATCATGGATTCCACGGCCAGGAATCCTTGGAGTCTGTGCCAGGAGCTGAGATCCCACTGGGCCAGGTGATGCACAAACCCACCCCAGAGGCTCTGGAGGCCAAGGAAATCGGGATCCAAGGGAACAACAAGGAAAAAGAGCCTTGATTTCCACTCCCTGCTAAAGGTCTTCATTCCTTGGAATTCTCCACTTCCCCCATTCCCTTCCCAAGATAAATATTCCCATTAAAAATTAATGAAATTAATTAGGGGATCACCCTTCTCACAATTTGAAGGTTTTCACACTCCCGGAATCCTGAGTTTCCCTGGATGTGAACACCCAAGATCAGCCACCCCCGGAGTATCCAGAATATCCAGGCCCATGCATAGAAATCCTTTATTGCAGCTGATCCAGGAAAATCCCAGTTTGCCAGGAATTTTATGGGAGTTTTAGGAACATTTGCATGGAAATAACAACCTCAGTGGGGTAAGCTGGGTCCATGCGAGGTGGAATAACGACCTCACAACGAGGAGTTAATGAAGGGAGGAATTTCCTGATGCGGGAAAGCACAATTCCCGCTCTCGGGGAACAGCTGGAAACTCCAAATCTTCATGGAGAGAAACCAACCCTGAGGGGATCTCGATTCCATGCAGGATTTTGTTCCTATGTGGGATCATTAAGGTGGGAAAAGCTCTCCAAGATCAACTCCAACCATCCCTAGCGCTGCCAATGCCAAATCCACACGGATTTTAAACCTCTCCAGGGATGGGCACTGCAACCCTCCCCGGGCAGTGCCCAGCCCTGAGCTCCCTTTCCATGGGGAAATTCCTGCTGTGCCCACCCTGAGCCTGCCCTGGCCCAGCCTGGGGCCGTTCCCTCTCCTCCTGTCCCTGTTCCTGGAGCAGAGCCCAAATCCCAGCTGGATAAAAACGTCCAAAGCTAAGCTCAAATTAACCCCAAACAGAAACTTTTTAACAACAGGATCTGAGCAATTCCAGGGATTGGATCCTTTGGGAACGTTGGAGGTGTTTTATGAAGTTTGGGAGCAGCAACAAAACTTCTTGCAGGAAAATCCACAACTTCCCATTCCAGCCCCAGCACTTCCACTGTCCCAGGCTGCTCCAGCCCCAAGGTCCAACCTTCCCTTCCCTGGGAATTCCAGCCCTCCCAGTCAGGAATTCCCAATCTCCCATCCAGCCCTGCCCTCTGGCACTGGGAGCCATTCCCTGTGTCCTGTCCCCACTCCCTCTCCACAGAATGATTCCCATTCCCAGCTCCACAAATCTCCCAACTCCTCTTCCCATTCCAGCTGCAATGAATCCCAGACTCCTCTCAGACTTTCCCCCATTCGGCCAATGCAGAACCTCATCCCTGCTTTTCTCAAAGGGTCCCCACATAATTTTCCATAAAAAAGATCAACACGAGGACCTGGAGCAGAGGAAATTCCCAACCATTCCCAATCCATCGGCACAGCTCAGGGATCACCAAACCATCCTCAAGCCTCCAGTATTTTTCCTAGGGAGGACTCTCCAGGCTGAGAAACATCCAAATTCCATTGGAATTCCTTTGGATCAGGACTTTGGGCCATGGCTTCTCTGGGAAATCCATTCCAGCTCCTCCCCACCCTCCCAGCCAGGAGGCTCCATTGCCCCCAAAAATCAGCTGGAAAATCCCACCCAGGACTGAAGAATTCCAGAGTTTTCCTGGCAAACACAGTGAGGAGGGATCCCGTTCATTCCCTAACCACCCTCATTTCATGCCTGCCTTCCTTCCTACCATTTCCTACAAACCCTAAAAACATTCAGGAGCTCCCTTCCCTCAGCACATCCAGGAAAGGGCTCTTAGGGGAGGTGGGAAAGCCCAGAGAAATCCCCTTGGATTTTCCCACATGGGAGTTTGGTTCCAGGGTATTGACACTGCACTTCTAAAAATCCCCAGAACTCTGAGAGGGATTTTTGGTTTTGGTTTTTTTTTTTTTTGGAGCACAAAGTAGCTGTGGGCAAAAAATGTTCTTTTTCTTGGGATCGGGATCCCAGCAGGAAAATTCCGGGGGTTTTGGCACCCGAGGTAAAGCTAAGCTTTGCTATAAGGCAAAAACGGTTTAATTAAACTAACAAGATCCAATTAGCGCTCATGGAGCTTGGAGCAGCCTGGGATAGGGAAAAGCTTCCCTGGCTGTGGCAGGGGTGGGAATGGGACGGGATTTAAGGTCCTTTCCAACCCCAACCATTCCACGGGGGATTTTCCCCCCAACTATTTGATAACCTAAAGGCTCTTCAGCCTGGCAGAGCACAGATCTGCTGCTGCGTGGAATTCCGCACTCGGAAAAGAGCTGGCACTGCAGGGATGTTCCCCAGAATCCATGGATACCAAGCCAGGATAAACCCCACCCCAAAATTTGGAAACCTCTTCTTGATTCCTCATTTCAGTCCCGTTTTCTGCTGGCACAAAACATTTGTGGAACCACGGAATATCCCGAGTCATGAAGGATCAAATCCAGCTCCTGGCAATCCTAANCGTTCCCTCTCCTCCTGTCCCTGTTCCTGGAGCAGAGCCCAAATCCCAGCTGGATAAAAACGTCCAAAGCTAAGCTCAAATTAACCCCAAACAGAAACTTTTTAACAACAGGATCTGAGCAATTCCAGGGACTGGATCCTTTGGGAACGTTGGAGGTGTTTTACAAAGTTTGGGAGCAGCAACAAAACTTCCTGCAGGAAAATCCACAACTTCCCATTCCAGCCCCANCCAGCAGCACCCACAGCCAGGTGAAATTAATTGATAATTAACTGCAATAACAAATTAACAACAAATTTAGGTTTGACAGAGCCCATCTGGGATCAGGAACCTTTGGCCAAAGGGATCCCACCAGGATTAAATCCAGTTCCTGGCCCTGCTCAGGAAAATCCCAGAAATCCCAGCTCCAGCAGCACCCACAGCCAGGTGACATTCATTAACTGATAATTAATTAATCAGCATCAAAGTACAACAAAATTAGGTTTGATGGAGCCCTGTTGGGATCAGGAACTTCTGGTCAAAAATCCCACAAGGATCAAATCCAAATCCAGGCCCTGCTCAGGAAAATCCCAAGAATTCCAGCTCCATCAGCCAGGTGCAATCAATTAACTGAGCATCAATTAATTGGTGTCTCAGTACAAAACAATCATTTTTAATAGTGCCCAGCTGGGATCATGAGCTTCTGGTCAAAGATCCCAAAAGGATCAAATCCAAATCCAGGCCCTGCTCAGGAAAATCCCAAGAATTCCAGCTCCATCAGCCAGGTGCAATCAATTAACTGAGCATCAATTAATTGGTGTCTCAGTACAAAACAATCATTTTTAATAGTGCCCAGCTGGGATCATGAGCTTCTGGTCAAAGATCCCAAAAGGATCAAATCCAAATCCAGGCCCTGCTCAGGAAAATCCCAGAAATCCCAGCTCCAGCAGCACCCACAGCCAGGTGACATTAATTAACTGATAATTAATTAATTGGTGCACAACGCAAGGTCTGATAGAGCCCAGCTGGAATCAGGAACCTCTGGTCAAAAATCCCACAAGGATCAAATCCAGCTCCGGGCTCTGCTCAGGAACTCCCCAAGATTTCCAGCTCCATCAGCCAGATGACATTAATTAACTGATAATTAATTAATTGGCATCCCAATACAAGGAATTTCCTTTAATAGAGCCTAGCTGGGACCAGGACGAAGGCCAAGGAGTGAACCCAGCTGTGCTCATCCCAATTAAATCATTCCAAAGGGCTGCGCTTCCCTTCCTACCCGTGGCCCCGTTCAAAACCAGGAATTCCTGGAAAAGGCCAGGACTGCTCCTGCTGGATTGGGGAGAAATTCCTCCCCCACCCAAATCGTGGCTCCATCCTTCCCTCTCCTCCCACCAAACTTTTGTTGCAGTAAGAAAAAGGATGGATTCTAAAGGCTGACGTATTCCATGGATTCCTTATTTTCGGATAACTGGAAAACATCTCAACCTTGTGGCAGTTTGGAAAGTTCTCTCCTGTTTCCTGATGCGGAGCTCGTGCAGGAAAATAAAAACACCAAATTCCCAAAGCAGAACGAGTCCGGCACATTCCAATTTTTTCCAAAATACTCCAATCACCTGGGATAGCTCTTGGAAATCCAAGTTTATCCCAAACTCCACATCTTTCCCATTAGGTTCAACCTCAGTAATCCTAAAATCAGCCTCATCCCAGAGACGCCGAATTCCTTCAAACTTCCTTTTTCTCCTATATTCCCTGGAATTTCACCAATCCATGCGAAATAACACAGGGGCAGCCTGGGAGCAGGACCCTCAAATCCCACGGAAAAAAAACAGGAGCACAACGAAGAAATTCCCTCCCTCTCCATGTTTCATTTGGAATTTCATATCCAGGAAAACAGCGCATTTCCCATCCGCCTTTGCCCTCCCAGGCAAATGAATTGTTTTAATTAAAAAAATTAAAACTTACATTGGGAAAAATCAGGATAACTGGAGGACCCCATCCTGGCAGCTCTTTCCAAGGGCTTTTTTTGGGAATTAAACCAAGCTCCCAGCTTTAAGTAATGGCCAGGATTAATTCCAGGTGGGAGGAGTTTTCAGAAAAGGGAGGGGAAGGTGCTCCAGCTGCAGCAAATTGGGATCATTCCCATTTTTCTGCATCTCATCCTAGAGGCTGATAATCTCAGGAAAAAAAAAGGGAATTGCTTTGTGCCTTTGATTTCTTTGAATTCTTTGTGAGGAGAACAAATTCCAGCTTAAAACCTATCCCAGAAACTCCTGTGGCAGCATTCCTGTGTGGATTTGAGCCTCGCAGGGTAATGCTTCCCAAATTTCTGCACTGCTCCGTATTCCATCAAAACAATGCTAAAAATCGGGAATATGGGAAGGGAATCCAATATCCAGGGAGCAGAGTTTCCACTTCCAGGGAAAACAGCCTCGACTCCTGCGGGAGAGCCCAGCTCCTGAAATTCCCCTCCCCTGGGAATATTCCCTTAATTCCTAGCTCATATTCCAGAGGTGTCAAATCTCCCAGGTTTTAGCTCAGGGGGAAGCTGGAAGCTGCAGATGGAATATCTGGGATGGGATCCACGATGGAAGTGGATGGGATGCAGCAGGAATATGGGAAGGAACAGCCCCCATCCCATCCTTTTCCATCCTTCCTCCTGCTCCTCACTCCCATTTTTCCTTTCCCAGGACAAAAAGCCATGGATGGCACAGCTTGGATGCCGGAAATCCCCTCTTCTTTTCTTTTTCTTTTTAAATTCCAGGGAAATCCAGGAATTTTCCAGATGTCCAATTCCCTTTTTTTTTTATCAAGGATTACCATAAAAAGTGCAAATGCTTTTCTTGGAAAAGGGGTGACACTTATGGGATAAATGGATACAAACGCAGGAGAGGCTGGCTAAAATGGTGTTGTTACAAACATTCCATGATTTGGGAATTTCATCAGCTCCTCAGATTAGATCACCCTTCCCAAAAGGTTGGATTGGAATGCAAACCATCCCAATTCCCTGCAGCTCCCGCTCCCACCAGGCACATTCCAGTTCTCATCGCTTCCCAAGGATTCCCAGCTTGAAATCCTTGAGGAAATCCTTCCCAAGGATCCTCAGGATCTCCCTGAGGCCAGAAATTCCAAGGAAAAGCTGCACACCCTCACGGGGCGGGGACGTGCTCCCCACAGGATCCCTCTGGAAGCGCCTGATCCTCCCAGGATCGTCCCGACCCTGCCCAACAATCGCACCCTGGGAGCCTTTTCCAAATGTTTCTGGAGTTCAGGCAGCCTCAGGAATGAACCTTTCCCTGATATCCAACAAAACGTGAGCCTGTGAGGAGTTTCAAGGCTTGCTCCTTCAACATTCCATGGAAGGAGGAATCTCATGGACAGCCTGATTCCGCATCTTGGGAAAAAATCCTCGTCCCAGAAGAGCCCAGATCCAAAACCGGTCTGAGAGGAGCCAGCGAGTGCCCTCCATTCCCAGCTATTTTTGGAGAGGAGATTATTTCTGGAAAAGGCAGGAAATAATTCCTCTGGATCCAGACGGGGCTCGGAATTGGAAAGTGGGGCTATAAAAAGATCAAGGAGCTGAGGGGATGGGTTTTGTCAGGACTCAGGATTCCAGGGAAGGGCGACGGAGCAGCAGCATCCCAAACATCCAGCATGTGACCAGGCTCCCAAAATCCCCTTTCTCCAAAGAAATAAACCCTTCCCGGGTATAAAAACGTGGGAAAGAAACCCTTTTGTCCCTGAGCCCATCCAGGTTAGGGAGAGTGCTTCCCAATTCCCAGAGGGATTTTTCCCCTGGGGGAAGGGGATGGATTTAATGCAGGAGCAACCCATTCCCTACAAGAATACTCTTATACATAATCCATATAATCCATATAGGGACTGACAGGGAACAATCATCCCTTCACTGGAGGAAATCCCAAAAAACTTTTGAGGAATGTGGAATTTAATTTAATGTAATTTAATTTATTTTAATTTAATTTAATTTAACATTTAATCCTTTCTGTTTCATCCCAAATATCCAACATGTGACCAAGCTTCCAAAATCCTCTTTCTCAAAANCATGTGACCAGGCTCCCAAAATCCCCTTTCTCCAAAGAAATAAACCCTTCCCGGGTATAAAAACGTGGGAAAGAAACCCTTTTGTCCCTGAGCCCATCCAGGTTAGGGAGAGTGCTTCCCAATTCCCAGAGGGATTTTTCCCCTGGGGGAAGGGGATGGATTTAATGCAGGAGCAACCCATTCCCTACAAGAATACTCTTATACATAATCCATATAATCCATATAGGGACTGACAGGGAACAATCATCCCTTCACTGGAGGAAATCC
>VWZN01007371.1:16575-56130 GCA_013396955.1 Regulus satrapa | reverse complement strand
AAAGAAGAAAAAAAAGTTAACCATAGAATATACAGGTAACAGTTTTGGGAAGACTTGACTGTTTCCTGGTATTCCAGACTTACAATTAAATACGGCCCGTAATTCTGATTTTTTGATTTTTTTTTTTTTTTTTTTTTTGACAAATGAGAAAAAGTGATTTAAAACTTGTGCAAGGGAGTTTTCAAGATCAAATATGCTTGGCTGCACTGTGCAATATACAAGTCGGGCAATTAACTGGAAGAAAATATTAATTCACATTTTCCATTAATTTGTAGACAGACTCATGTCTCCAGAATTTGACATTAGCATTATGAGCTGCAAGTGATGCATGGTGGAAGTTCAAACCATTTGATTGTAGTACACTTTCAACATTTTCTAAATGATCTTAAGGTAGTTTCATCCCTGTCTTGAAAATAATCAGGCAGGCAAGGAATTATTCCCATTTCAACTGTGCAGCAACTCAGGGGAAGACATGCACTTTCATGGTTTGAGGCACGAGAGACAAATATTCCCCTTCCAATAAAATGTTTAATTGTTCTCTCAATTGAGAGGTAATGTATTGTTGGCAGCACACTGTGTCTTTTTTCCTTACGAGATCTATCACTTCTGGCTGTGGGTGGATGTGTAGGGTGTGGTTTCTCGGTGAGCTTAGGTTTCTCAGCATTAGCTAAGATTGCCTTTAAATGAAGGAAAGTCATTAGCAGATGTCCTGGACAGCTGCTGAAAACCAACATTTTCTGCCACATCAACGGCTTTAGTGACCCACACCTACTCTTGTAGCCATTCATTTCAGACTAAGAAGTCTTTTCTCCTTTGCAGGAAGGTGCCCATTGCCCTGGCACCAGAGCGTCACCATTGCGGTTACAGCTGAAACCCACATAGATACAAAGTTAATGACAAGTTCCTGAAGAGTGCTTTGTTTCAGCTTTTTTGTGAATGCTTTCTCTGCCCTGCCTGCCTTATATCTTGGATGCCCAGGTCTCAGGTAGCGTCCTGTATCTGCCAGTGTTTAGTCAGAAGTTAAGGAAAGTAAGCTCACCCATAATCCTTCAGGCAAAATTGACTTTATTTGGAAATGCATTTTCACATGCATCACTTTGAATTTTGCAGAATTTCCCTTAAAGTTCACCTGGAGCTTTCTCTAAGCAGAAAAGAGCTACTTCCTCTTTCCATTCCTATGGCAGAGCTCTGAGACTTTCCCACTGTCTGCAGGAGCTCGCTGCCCTGGTGTGATAGTTCGCTGAAGGGCCGTTGTCCAGCTTTGTGCATAGGCACCTGACCCTGAAGGAAAATGCCAGAAAGCTCTGGGAATGACTCTAGCAAGAACGTGGGATGCCCCCTCGCAGGGAGCTGTTTTGCTGCCGTGCTTCCAAAGTGGATTCTGCAGTGCTGTCTGTCTTCACAGTCGGACAGGGGGATACCTGTGAGTGAGGGCTGTGTTTGCATGCTCAGCTTCCACACTGCCTGCCACAGTCTGTTGTCTGGCAGTTCCTCACCTGGCTGCAGATGTAGAAGTAAAGGCTCAGTGTCATACCATGTAATAGGGCAGAAAGTCTGAAATGGAAAGTAATGTCTGTGAATTGAATCCAAAATACTCGGTTCAGTGCTGCCCAGAGGTAAACTTTGTCTCTCCTTCAGATATTGCTTCAGTCCTCTACTCTTCAGTCTTAAAAATGCAGTGTTAACCGACACACACACAAATCTTAGCGTGGTTCTGCAAAGAACCAAATAACTGATTTTAATAACTACACTCATACTGCTAATCAGTGAAATAAAGAATACCACTTCACAATCTTTAGAGATTAAATTAAAGGAACAAAAATACAGACTCCTGAAATCTATACAGGAAGATGACCCTGCCAAGGCTATGTGCAGGATCAAACTGTGAAGTGTCTGGCTACTTGGTCCTTGTGTGTTCTGTTACTCAAAAAATCAGGAATCATGGTGGAGTATATGAGAAATCTTTGGTGGCTTCCAAGCTTGTTTAGAGTAATATGTAGCATTTGAGGAGAAAGAATGAAAGATTGAATAATTCCTTAAGACATTCTGGACCTCAAATAGTGAATTACCTTGTATTTTAGTGCAGACAGCTCCACTCCCTAAAATCACAGGATCAAATGTCCTGTGAGCATATAATAAAACTTTTTTTTCTTTTTTTCTTCTTTTTTTTTTTTTTCCCTCTGAGAGCTCATAGTGCAGATAGCTAAGGCAGACAAAAGGGGCTGAAATCATGAGCACTAGCTGATGGATGGAGAAATTCTAGCAGTGAGGGAGTAATTTCTGGAGGGTTTTGTGGCAGCACAGCATCAGCAGGATGAATCAGGGCCTGAGCCTGCCCTAGTGCCTGCTGCTCCTAAGTTACCAGGCAGACCTGCAGTTTAGCAATGGACATAGCTAAAGTGGCTTTCTAGATTTCGATACAGAATTTATTTTACTCAAGGTTTTGCACTGAATTACTCTGCCTAGACCAGAAGCTGAATTTAAGGTGCACATAAAACAATGTAGCACATATCTGTGAAGTTTGGGATTTGTGTGTCCTAGGTGTTCTCTAGCTGTGCAGTTCAGCATGCTTAACTTCATTTCTTGTGTGACTTTCTATGTATAGCTGTAGTTGGAGTGTAAGGTCAAGGCTACCAAAAATTATGGTGTTATGGTATTTTTTTAATTTTTTTTTTTTTATTCTGAGGAGATGTGATTTTTGGCTGAAGTCACCTTGAAGACAGGCTGCTGCTGGTTTTGAACCTGTTTTGTTGCTAAAGTTGCAATAGAGGTCTGTGTCATAAAATCTAAGCTGGTTTTCCTTTCCATGCTATTTGGATATAGTAGACATGATGTTCTGATTGCGACAGGTGTGAATCAAGAGGAAATTTAAACAAAAAAGCTTAGGAGCTTTTGGGCATTCTTCAGTGGCAGTCCCGCTGGTCTACTGCAATCTGTGATTTTGTGTATGATGGATTGATTGTGTCTGCCTGTATGTCTGAAAAGGTCTTTTCTGTAGTAAAACTACCTGCAGGACACCCAGTTACAATGATCTTATCAACCAGGGATCAATAATTTTCATTTCTTTGGTTCTTCCTTCCTTCTCCACTCCCAAACCAGCACGTTCCTATAGCACTTCAAAATGCACATCTGGTGAGTGTCTTGCTGCCTCTTCTTCTCTTTGACAGTTTGACACGATGATGTGCCATGATGGGTAGCTTGCAGTGCTTCTAGACACCACATCCCAGTGCTGTTGATCTAGCAATACTTATTAGCATGAAAATTTAATTTGAACATATTTTGAAGTAATGTAATGGGAGGGAGAGTGGATTACAGGGCAATGACTTCTTTGTAGTGTTTTGTCAGTTCGAGCCATGTGTATTTGTCACAGTGGTTTCTTTCCTAAGCATTTCTATTTAAAATCAATGTCTGTTCAAATATGCTTGTCTGCCCAATCCAAGTTTCATATTATCTATGTGAAAAGGCAAGAGAACGTACATAAGGAGAACTGTATGTTGTAAACTCTTTGCCTTACAGTTATTGCATTCTGTAGAAAGAGGCTGTTTGGCTACAGCCTTGTTTTAATTCCATTTTTTAGTTTTCAGTTACACATTTTTGGAGTCTCCCCGACCACTGCTGTTACCTGATGGCGCCTATATTTCATCAAGTTTAGACAAGCAGTCTACCTGGACTTAGGCCCAGAGGAGCTGCCGTAACTGATGAACATGATCCCCTCTGCCTGGGAATTCAAGACCTATAGAACCATGATTCCCAAGGGAATTGAAAGAAAAATATCTTCAGACCTTGCCTCTTGCTTTTTTTTTTTTCTTTGTTGTTTTTATGGAGAGTTGCCTTGTACTGATGGGTAGCATACTTCACCACAAGTGAAATCTGGTGCTGGTTTGCTGATGATTAGGAGAAAAGATTCTTTTTAACCTACCCTGCAAACAGAAGCAGGAAAGAATAGAGCACACAGAGACAGTCACGAGTTGCTGTGACATCTCTTCATTACTGTGTACAAATAAAGTGATGAGTTATTAAGCAAAATAGCAAAAAATGTTGCAGCATTACTGTTATGGTGATTATGATGTTATATAGTGGTTTTTATACTGCATCTTCATTTTTAGGCTTCCAGAGTTTAGTGGATACAATTGCATATTTTAATTTTGTTCTTTCATTCTGCTCTTTAATATATTTGGTTCTGTTGGAAAAACTGCATTATATAAAGATTGTGCGTTATTTTAGCTGTAGAATATTATGGCGGAGTTTTTAATTTAGAAAATGTTTTTAGAATTTTTTTTTGTGATTGCAGAAGGAATGTTAGTGTTCAGTGTAATTAAATTTAATGCATTTCCTCTATGTTTTATTTTTAGTTTGCTCTTATATACCTTTATTTTCATTGGGAGTTGTAGATTTGACTTTTCTTTAAAAGCATGATGTTGGCAGTCAGACGCAAGCTCACTTTACATCTATGAAATAATAAGCTTAAAAGTCTTTAAATGTGGGGAACTTGTAGTTTCTGCTTAGTGATCAGGAGCGGTTTCTTCACGTTGTTTTGCATTATGCGGGCTTGTTATTTGTTTACTTTATAAGTTTAAAACATTAAGATGGGGAAGAGTAATTAAAGGCAGCTTTATCCTCTTTATTCTGCCTTTTATACTCAGGTCAACTGGGCAGGCTGGCAGAGAGCCCTTCTGCATCCATTTTTGCCATTTGTTTGTCTTTTGCTGCTCTTGTTTGCTTAATTAACATGTTATACTATTACTTCTAGAGAGACTTTTTTTTCTTCAATATCTTGAGAAAAAGTGGGGTTTGTTTTTCTGTGATTGTAGCAGTTTATCTGATCAACCTATATTTTTGAACATGAGCTGTTTACCCAGGGAGGAACTACAGTGGCTGGAGAACTTGTTAATCTCTGTGTTCATAAATGTGAAGACTGAACAGATAAGCATTCTCAGATTTATATATTTAAATGTAGTGGCTGATAAACATCTGAAATAAAGATGTTTTTACTAAAAGTTTATTATTAATTTTCTCTGTGTAAGGGAATATAAAGTCTGCTGTAGCACAGTACAGGTATTGGTATTGTTTACACCTTCCACATTCCTCATCTGCTCCAGGTTTGACATTCCTGGTATTTCTGAGGTTTAAGGAAAATCGTATTGGGTATTTTTAAACCTCAGAAAGTTAAAAGTACAATCGTGCAGTGTAATCAAGTTAAGATTTTTTTTTTCAAGTCGCCAACAGGGAAGAGAATTACCATTCTCGAAGGCAAAATTTCATTACAGGTCTTTAATAGTTGGAGAACACCAGAGGAGTGAAGCTGTTTCCTTGAATTGTGGCAGTACTCAGAGGCCAGAGGCTTCAGGGTTCTGTTGCCTGACATGTAGAAATCACCTGCTCTGGAGTCTGTGCAGCAGTTAGAAATCAACAGGGAGAGATGCAAGGGCTTCTGCCAGCTCAGAGGCTTTGTCAGCTCATTGCTTGGTGGAGAATCAGTTTGAGAATCTGTGTTGGGAGTCTCACTTGGGCATCTCATGCACTCCCCGCTTCCCCAGGGTTGGTGATCCTGATGGCAGCCAGCAGCCCTTAGGAACTTAGCAGCTTTGGAAAAGGGAGAGCCTCCAGCTAGACTGGCACTCTGCCACTGCCTCACAGTAAAACAAGTTCTCCTAGGGCTGTGTGGCTGAAGAGAAGCTCTGAACTCAGCACGGAGTGGGGCTCAGCTCCTTCATGGCACTAGGAGCCAGGAGCCAGGAGTATTCGGGGCTGGTAGTGTGCACGGCTTTGGATGAGTCACGGAATTTTCAGTGTCTTTCTCCACCTACAATGCAGATATTTATCTACCTTGCAGGTGCATTGGTTAAGATTAATGAGTTGTTTGTAAAGCACTTTGAAGATGAAAAGCTCTATAAAAATGCTAAGTATTATTACGTATGAGCTCTTGAGTGCATAATGGCTGTTTGCTTGCCAGTATTTAAAGTAATCTATAACACACTAAGTATGAAGGCACTGTATGAAGTCAAGTTCTAGTTTCCATTTAAGAAAAGTCCTATTTTGTGTTCACCAGTTCAGGTCACACCACCGGCATTTGGTGTTATCTGGGGTGAAAACAGAACTCTAGAAGATTTTTCAAAAGGAACTATTTCAAAACATTAAAATTGTGTTGTTTTATAATAAGGATTTCTTCTCAGTTGGTCATTTTTTACCCTCTTTATATGATTTATATTTTGATTGCCAAATTCCCATGTTATTGAACTTTTTTGTTTTGTTTTGTTTTGAAAACTGCTTCTTCTCACACACTTTTGTCTGTAACTTCTCTCTCCCTGACCGCTACATCTGTCTCTGTATCTAAGCCATCCAAGCTTTTGTTCCTCCTCGAGCAGCTCTTGGCACAGAGGTTTCCGTAGCCCTTCGCGTACCCATCGCTGCCTTGGGGGCTTCCCCAGAACTCCTGCCCTGAGAAGTCTCCTGCCCCAGGCGCTCATGGCCAGCCAGCTCTGCACAGTGTGGTGCTCTTCCTCAGGGTGCTTCTCCAGAAATGTCACCCTGAACTGCCTGGCAGGCAGGAACTGCCCAACAAAAGGGACAGAGCTGCCCCGTGCTTGAGTAGAACTCCCTGGCTGGGACCTGTTGGTTCACTGGTCTCCAAGCATTGGGTTTTGTAAGCATTCTCCAGTGTGGACTCCCATGTAGGGAGCTGCAACAAACTGATAATGGACTTGCTTTCTAAATAAAAGTCTTGCTATCAAATTCCCGTGTCTTGTCGAGTCACAAATTGAAAACATCTGTATATTGTTTGTCATGTATCAGAACCATGTAGTCTGTCCAACTTGGATAATTAAATATTCACTTTAGCCCCAGTCTTGGATTGCTGCATTGGGCTAGACGTGTGACAGAAATAAATACCCCATCTTTATTAGACTCACAGTCATATATAATTACTTAACTGCAGTGGCCTTCACTTCATAAGATGTGTCATGTAACCAGAATAGTGCATGTTTTAGTTGTAGGAGTAAAATGCGAGAGAGTATGCATGAAAAATTTGCATATCACAGGGTAAGGTCCTGCAGTTTATTTGATGCAATTCAGGCAGGAAAATACAGTGTGTGGCTGTGTGTAGTATAATATGAAGTGTCAGAATTCTCTATTTTGTCATAGTTATTATGTCATATTGCTATTTTCTAAAATTTTCTAGGAGAAGTGATTCATAAATGTTGCCAACTTAACTGTTCATTGGCAAAGGGCTTTATCTACTTGATAACTGGCTTGGATAACTTGGAGGACAAGAGAAGTTTTAATATTATTTTTGTTTTTTAATTCCCTTAATGTACTTCATATTGAAAACATTATTTGAGTGAAAAACATTGGAAATGTTTTATGACATAGCAACAAGGTATGGAAAGTTTCTTCATTGTTCTTCTAGAGATTATGTCCTTTCCAAATCAGTAATATCTTGCCCTTCCTTATTTCTGAAGAAAAAGGAGAATGTTAAAAAAACAAGTGTTCAACAAGCTGCCCTGCTGCATGGAAGCCTTAGAAGGGAGAATAAAGGGCTCTTCAGAGCTCCTTGGAGGTCTTTTGGCAGACATACTCTCTAGCATGCAGCCTGAGAAAACTTCCATGGGTGTTTTTGAAAGTCACACTGTTCTCTATTGAGTTTAGATTATAAATAACCATCCACTCTAACCAGCTCTATAAAGTCTCCAGCTTTCACATTTTAAGGCTGTTTATGTTCAGGTATTCATTGTTAAAACCTGTTTTAAGCTACGTTTTGTTTTAGATCAAGCTCATTTTTAACCATTACTATTGCAGTAATGAACACAAATCTGAATCGATACATTAATACTTAGAGAATATCAGATGTTCTCTGTAGAAATTTGTCCACTTCTCAGATTATCTGTTTCATGCTTTCTTGTTCATAAATTTAAATTATGTCCTGCCTTTTTTAAAAAGAAAGGTAATTTTCTTTATTAAAAAAGTCATTTAAAAAGAAAAGTGTATTTTTTAAAAAAGAAAGTCAACAGATGTGGCATAACATTGAAAGAAAATGGCAGGTTTGTTTCTCCTATCAGTTCCAGCTGTTCCGTCTCAGATTTACTGATAGACACAGGTGAAGATGGAGTGACAGTGAACTCCTAGCTTCCCTCCGTGTAAAAGGGAGATGCTTTATGTAAGAAATGGTGCAGTAAGACATCTGTAAGATACTGCTTGTATTCTGCCTGACTTCTCAGCTCTTGGGTGTGCTTGTAAACGCATCTAGAGCTGTTGAGGTCCTTTTCCACTGGACAAAGTGGATAGGCATCTCACAAAGACACCGGGTTGACACTGAGGGGAGGTGTTGCCTGTGCAGATCTGAGCGTGGAGTCTTTTTTTTTTTTGTGCCTCATGGATGAAATGGTAGGTGATGACAAGGCTTAATGTCATTCCCATGTCCTTTCTGAACTAACACCTGTGAGGTGTCTAGGCAGGTCTGACCTCTCCGAGCCATTATTAACGTAATTCCTATGAGTCGTGGTGGAAATGGGTGTTCTTTAAAGAAGTAAATGCAGCAGTGGGTCTTGTCTGGGTTTATAAAGATTTATTCATGCTCCGACATACCCTGTGGAATCAGCAGAAGCTCATCTCATGAAAATAGTTCTCCTCTGGGAAAGCTTCCATCAGTCACTGAAAAATATCAAGTCGTACCAGCAAGACTTATTTTGCTGGTGTAACTGTCCCAGCAAAATACTACCCCGCAGCTTTCTGAGTAGTACCATTATGTTGTCTAAGAGTTTTGAGTTGTGGAGTACTCTCCTTAACTAATGCATGTTTTCTGGCAAGAACGTGATTATAGAGCAAACCAAAGGCTGCAGGGGTGGCTGTTTCTAAAATCTCCTCGATAAACACAGTCTTGGTTTTGTTCATTTGGAGGCTGTTTTGCCCAGATAACTCTTCTGTAAAAGCTGCTTCCCAAAATCAGGTATAGAATGAGGTAGCTGATGGAAAGACTTGACAGAGCTTGCTGCAACAGTACCCCCAGCTGTGGAAACCAGATGGATGGAGTATTGTTCTGAGGTGGGGTGCTGGCAGCTGAAAGTTCAACCAGATGAAAATAATCTGCTGGGGTGTCTGGGGAAAGGCAGCAGTTCTCTTGTGTCTTCTCGGGTGTGACAGTGGGCTACCAAGCGCTGCAGCATGGGCAAGCGTGGCCCAGGTATGGGCCATCGCCAGGGGAACAGCCACGTCAGAATCAACTTTATTGTAGCTCCTTGCCTACTGAATGCAGATCAGGAGCCTTTACATTTATGAAGTTGTGGCCAGGGCCGTAAGACTCAAATTCACAGTCGCATCACTTTTCAATAGGCCTTGCCTGTAGACTGAGATAGACTTCACATTTTCCGTGTGAAAAAAAATATGAAGCAGAATTCTTAGTGTGTATCTATGACTGAATCAAGAAGTTTTGAGTTGAGTTTATAAATTAGTAATTGATTAAATGCATATCCCTGAAGAGAATGTCATAGATTACTGCCCAGATTTGCAGACAAGGTAGCTAAACATGCTCAGGAAAACTGCCTGCCATATTTTGCTGGTAAGCTATATTGCTTTCATCTTGTGAAGAGCAAAACATTTATTTCTTCTTAGAGATTTACTATCTGTGCAGAAAAGACTGTGTAAACCCTTTTCAGTCTAGACAAGAGTTTGAGACCTAAACTCTTTCAAAGAGTCCTTGCTCATAGAAAATCAGACAGTAGAATAGTCCAATAAACTGTACAAAGTGAGCAAATAACCTGGTGAAGACAGTTCAGAAATGAGTTGGGTTTGGTTTTTTGGTTTTGGTTTTTTGGGAGGGTTTTGGTTTTGGTTTTTTTTTGGGGTTTTTGGTTTTTGTGGGGTTTTTTTAGCTTAACAATATGTTTTTAATAAATTAGTCTGAATGTTTGCTACACAAACATTCTGTTACTTTCTGCCTGTTTTATACTTGAGATCTTCCCCTTTAGCGTTTTTTAGAACAGCTTCCCTTTCTGCAGAAGGGCTATGTTATTTATAAATTGCTATTTTATTCGGCACATGCCATATATGAAGTGGGCCGTAGACGGCAGTTACGTGGCTTGAGAACAGAACCCTTAATTTTGACGTGTTTTATAAACACTCGGCAATAAACGGCCTCATCCCGTGTCCTTTGACTTCGGTGGGAGCTCTGACAAGTGTGTTCACGCCAGCAGCAGCTGCCAGCGCGGCGGAGCGGGCAGCGCGCCTTCGCTTTCAGCACACTTGCGTGTCCCCGTGCCAAGAAGAAGGAATTCTGCCGATTCACATTGGCTCGGTTTGTCAACACACAGCTCCCATTGAGCTTCCCGGGAGCAGAATCATTCTTGGCACGGGGCCGCGGGCCCGGCAGCGGCGGGAGCTGAGCGCAGGGCGAGGGGAGCAGCGCCCGGCCTTGGCTTCCCGGGGCTCCCCATCCTGGAGCATGGGAAGAGGCAGGGACTAAAAGAGATTTCCTAGGTTCGTTTTCAAAGCTGTTTTTTTGTGTGTGCGTGGCTGTCTGGATGATTAATGTGAATAGGAAAATACTGTTGACCCATTTAAATCATGTCAGACAACTTCCATTGCTCATCTACATAATGAAATACACACAGAACGTTCCAGCCTAAGTATAAGAGCCGGGGAACTACAAAAATAATATTTTACTCATTTAGATTATGAAGTAAAATATAGGACATTAGTAGTAATGATAGTATTAAATTTTAAGCCATGCAAATTGCAATTGTCAGTGAAAAAGAACTATAAGTTGAAAAGCTATTAGCATTTCAGCTTTAACAGTTAATTTGACTAATTTTTTTTTTCCTGCTAGTGTGCAGCTTTAAAAAGTCTGTATGTAAAACATTTAATAGCAAGTGCAGAAGTGCTTGGTTTATATTGTTAGTTAATTTCAATAATTAAAGAAATATTAGCAATTACTTGAAATATTAAAATATATTAGCATTTTATGTTACTGCAATTTTTACTTGGGTAAAACCAAATATAAAAGGCAAATTATTAGTAACCAACAGATGAAATAATTTTAAGCATTTATTTAAGTACCAAAGCAAAAGCTGAAGCCTTTAAAAATATGGATTTTGTTGAATATAAACAGAATTGTCAGCATTTTAAACTAAATACAAATTTCAAAGTGCTGAATTTAGGCTGACAGGTTTCTATGGTTACCCACCTTTCCAATAGTTTGGTGAGATGTGTAAATAGGCCTGTGAGTCACTAGTAATTATTTGGGGTTTGTTTGTTATAGTTGTAATTCTGTGTTCTGTTTGAATCTAATACAGTTCATACCACATGCTTTGGTTTATGTATATTTTAGTGTGTATGATTGACAGTGATTGAGCATTTCTTATGGAGTGCTTGGGTTTTTTGTCATAAGTGATGTATGTTGGTACTTCTGAGAATGTAAACAACTTCTTCCTCTATCACTGTTTGATAAACAGGGATTTTTATGCTAAAAAGAGGTCTTAGTAAATGTTCAGCAAGGAGATAAGTGAAAGGTGTTTAAAAAACATTTAAAACATCTCCCAAACATTATATTGTACTCTTCCAAATTTGATCCATAATTCTATCATTATAATTCAGTCAGTGACCCAAATGTCACATATTTATGAATAGGCTTCCAAATTATGCATTAATAGCACATAGTAATGACTGACAGGTTTAAAAATAAATGTTTTAATCAGGATGCTACAAGTTATCTGCAGCAAGCTCTTGATTAGAGCATCTTCTTGTGCAGAGCATTTTCCTGACATAAAAATAAGAGCTTATTTTGACCACCGCCACAGCAGTTTAGCTGCAAAAAAAGAAAAAGCTGTACAGAAAAACCTGAAAACTCTTAGACCTCTTTACTCATATATTTTGAAAGCTGGATTATAGGATGTAATTCCCCAACCTCAGACTCGTCACTGACAAAGGACGCATACATGTTTTCTCAGTAAAGACCTAACTGTCCAAGCATAACTTGTGTTTTCATGTCAAAACAGGACAGTGCAAGTAATTAACAACTTTTAACACAAGCCAAGAAATACTACTAGTTGTCCATTTTACTGAATGAGTAGTAATGTAATCTTATTTTATTAAGGCATTCATCCCAAAGTTGCTGGCTGTGTGCACTTTTTTCCTTAATTTTGAGATAAGATTGCTATGATTAAGAAATCTTCTTGTGTCCTTAGAGATTTGGCTGCAGGTGTATGGAAAATACTTATTGCAGGAAAAAGACTGACTGCCTAGACTCTTCCCATGTGTCAAGCTACACAAAATGCCCTGATGCAGTGTTCAGGATGTTAGATTCCTAAATCTCCTACGCAAAGATTACTCTTATTTCAGCAATGTTGCTTGCCTGCTGAAAGGGTGGGAAATGGATTTTGTGGTGATCCAGACATACTTTTTCCATTTCAGGTGGAAATTCAAGAGGTTAAAGTCGGATTTATTTTTAACATTTAATATTGTGTCAGGTATGTAGACAGGACATAAACATGCCAGTTGAAAAGCAGTTGTTTCACAGAGCACCTGAAAAGATTTTAACCCGGTAGGATTCAATGAATGTTCGAGCTGTGGGTGGGTGCATATAAACAACAAGATTTGCTATAGTGCTGTGTGTAAGGACTATTTGAATAGCTTATTATTTTAATCTGAAACAACTGCTGTTTTTTAAACTAACTTGTTTCAATAGTTGTTACTTCCCTACAAAATCAAAATCATTAATACAATAACCAATCTTTCAAGCAAAAGTAATTTCTCTGATCTTTTTAAAAAGCTAAAGATAGATACATAGAAAGTGCTTGGAAAAGGTATTTAAATATGGAAGCCTGAACAGAAATGTTTCTCATTCTAATTTATTCATTTTATGATAAATTAATTTACTCAATAAAGGAATGTAGTAACATAAGAAGAATGTTTCTCCTGCTAGTCAGAGAAGTTGAAACTTGCCAGATGCTGTGATCTGGAGCCTATATTCCCTTGATAGTAACTGTGATTGAAACCCTTAATATTGCTTTGTCCGGCTTTTGTACTGGACTTATCTCGTTTTGCAGTGATATTGCTTTAGACAACACTGTCTTTTTATTTTCTGCTTGCGTTTTTCTGTCAGAGAGAGGAAATGTAGTAGAAATAACACTGGGATGGAAGGCTCTGTTGGAGGACTGCAATGCCCCGTTCCCGAGGTCTGTACAGCTTGATCCCATGTTCTGTAATAGACAATTCATTTCCTTTGGTATATTAATGAATATCACTCAGCTATAGTTAGATTGTACTCTTTGTTTTTTAAATCCTATAATAAAAGGGAAAAGTACTGTTTAATGATACCAGAATTTTACTCAGTCAATTTATTTCTTATACTGCCTTGGTGTGACTCCGTCTGTGTGTGTGTGTGTATACACAGAATTGCTCAACTGGACAAAGGAGATTTTAAGGGTATAATACTAATTTTTCCTTCTGGTTTGTAAAAGTTGCACTGTCAGTTGCTGCTGATAAAAGGTGGCATCGAGCCAGCTTCCTGCAGGAGCTATGGGGAGGGTCATGGCTTGTCATGACCTGGGCACCGGTACTTGAATGTTGTTATTATTGGGATGAAGTACCCTTAGGCTGTCATCCTTCCTGTAAATAGAAGGGGTTCTGATTCTCTGTGGTTTCCCAGTTTACCAACTTGCAGAACAGCTATTTTGTTGGCCCTAAGTTTGACTGAATAATGAATTAGAAGCACAGCTCTATTCCAGAAGGCACTGATTCATCATTTTAGTCTGTTAGTCTAGACTAAATCATAGTGAGTAAAGCCAAACAAGAATCTGTTTCCACATAGTTCCTAAACTTACAAACTCATTTGTATTGGCATATAGCCATCAAGTTGCCCGGTTCCACTCTGCAAGAAGTAAGGGCAAAATTGTAATTGGCAAGGAGCATTACTGAGGGCCAAAACTGACTTTTTTCAGTGACATGGAGGAGTCCTGGGGATGCTGGCAGGGGGGCTGACTCTTCTCCCAGGGAGTCGGTCGCCGTTCGACCATTGCTTTGCTTCATTACCTCTTAGGAGAGTAACAAGAACAGTTCTGTTAATGCCTCTATTAACTAAACAAATTCTGTTGTTAATTTCCAGAAAAATTAAATAAAACAATCCCAATTAGAATATAATGTTTGCAAGATACTGGCCTGTGTTTCAGTTTGTCAGGGTAGGGTCATAAGCACGCTGTTGTTGAAGTTTTCACCAATGTGTTGCTGTTGTAACTGAAGTCACATCTATCCTGATGAATATTTCATTTCCCCAATCATGCTATTAAAACCAGAGTGTTTTTACCCTTTCATTTCTGCTTTCTCTTTTCCAGTACCATCGTGACAGCTGTGGCTGCGTCCTGTTTGCAAATTGCTTCTAGTCACATTTTCAGTAGTCCTTATGGGTTTTGCTTTCCCCTAATACATCCAATTAGGAGGAAATATTTCTCACAAGCACGGACTTGCTCTTCTCCTTGTAATGACATAGTTCTGCAATCCAGGAAACAGTGCTGCATGGTGTCCATGTCCACGATTTCCTGATGTGGGAAAAACGTGTGGAAAGCATCTGGAGAGGAGGAGACCCCCTTTACCAGCTTGTTTCCTGTAAGCGAAATTGGAAGACCTTGTCTGTGCAAATAGATTTCAAAATAGAGTCTGCCCTTTGACTGTCTCCATAATTACACAGCGCTCTCTGTATTTTATTTGGCTGCCAGAGCAGTTAACCCCTGGAAGTAAGGGGCTGATGATGGCGTGACCAGCACGGGTATGCAGACATGACCATGTGAATACACTCTTGTTTGGAGAAGCCTGTCGTTAAGACCTTCTTACGATATACTTTTACCAAACTCAAGAATTATCATGTGTTGGATTATGTTGATTAAGATACGTTATATCCGTAATGTACAGAAAATGTGGAGGTATTGGTTGCAAAAAAGGAAGAAAAAAGAGAAACAACAAAAAAAAAAAAGTTCTTTCATGGCTTTGATGTAATCAACATCTGTCAACAGAATGAATTTGCTTTTGTTTAATTTCAAGGGCTCTTGTCCTTCTACTTTGCCCAATCAGTTTCAACTTCTGCCTCAGGCATTTCCCTATGTTGTTCTTGGAGGTTTTTTCCTTTTTTTTCTCTTTTCCCTTTTTTTTAGCAAATGCGCAGGTTATTGCATGTGAAATGTGAGCTGCTCTTCTGCTACACAGGTTACACAGAGATGGAAAGAACCTTTAATCTTTCCCATCCTATTTTTGAAGCTTGGACATACCTTTGCAGTGGGGGGGGTTACAAAGTCAGTGTTTTATGAGACAATTAGAGTTACAATTACAAGTAAAGGTCTTTCAAACCACAGCCATTATTTTGGATTGAAAAATGGGATCATTTGGTAATTAGCAATAAGAAGCTATGCATTCTTACCTAGTTGCATTAGCTGGATTCCACATATTGTTACCCTTAGTGATTTTTAATACCTCATTTTAAACTTTAATCCTCAGAAGTTTCAACAAAATGAGTATTTGCAGAAGAACCTAAACTAGGCTAGAGTATTAAAACTACCTGACAAGCCAAATGAAAGATCTCTCTTGTTTTACCTCCAAATGAGTATATATTAAGAAAATCTCCACAGTCATTCTTTTTTCAGTTTAAAAAGGAAGATTAAATCACATATTTTGAAAAGAGTTGTCAGAACAATGCTTTTGATGTTGTTAATTTTATGAAGAGCAAGTTGATTTTATTTCCTAAATAGTTTCAGATATTGATTCTTGTAATCCTAAATAATTTTGGTACTCTGCTTCTGTTGATACTATGACTAAATTATTTTAAAATATGTTAATTTCTTTCTTGTCTCTTTTGCGATGCACCCTTTTATTTATTGTAGCTCAGAACTGTCATGAAGTTTATCCTTTTTTTTTTTTTTTTTTTAATTTTTTGGAAAATGGAAATATTCCATTAATAAAAACGTCCNNNTTTTTTTAAAAAAAAAAAAAATAAATAAAAAAAAAAACAAAAAAAAAAAAAAAAAAAAAAAAAAAAAAAAAAAAAAAGGGTTGCTAGCAATCACATTTGATGAATCATGTAAATGAGCAGTTTTTTGCCCAGCTACCCCACACTTCATTCATTGGAAACATGACTTGATAAATTGTTGTAACTGTTAAACAAGAAGCATTAGAAAAGGCCTATGTGAGAGTTCATTCTCAACATCTCCCATTAAAAATACTTCTTGACCAGAGGAAAATCACATTTAAATTACTAAAATCAACTTAATTAAGGGTCATTAATAGAGATACACATAAAAAACTCTCTACTCTAGGAGTGAAATGGGAGCATTTCATTATATAGTGTAGCATGCATGAACAGATAACAATTAAAATAGCCCTAGAGTAAAAGGCTAATAAATATAGGGCACACTGTGCCGCAAAATCAGTCACTTAAAAATGCTCCCACCCATCATAATTCTCGAATGCCACATCCAGCCCCTCTAACCGACTCGTTTAAAAGGAAAAGAAATGTCATTTCCACACAGGAGAAACCCTCCTGGCAATTCAGAAGCGCCCCCACCGCACGTTAGTGCTGTGGCTCCAGCGAAGGTGTGGAAGGTGTGCTGAGGAATCCAGCGGCTCCGGCAGGGGCTGCACCCTGGGCTTCACCGGAGGCTCAGCCAGCAGCGACCGCCCGCGCTCCCTCCGCGCATCCCAGCCGGGATTCCCCCACGCTGCCCGTCATTCTCCTGAGTGCAGCTGACAGTAAACACCCTATTGCTCGTGGCAGGTGACGCGGCCTCGCTGTTGGGGTGCGGAATGAACGCGGAAAGGGTCAGCTCTGCGTGCCGGTCGTGCTGGTCTGGTAACCAGCCTACCCAGCTTCACGCGCCGCGCTCTCCGGTGGCCGCATTTTCTGCTGGAAGATGCATGAATGCCGTGTTTAGGAACTACCTTACCGTAATTAGTGTACACAGAAAGCTCAACAAAAGGATGTGCCTGAGCACCAGCGTCGCAGAAGTAAAGAAAGGCACTGAGAAAAGCTTTGATGGGTGTAAGGGGTGGGGAGGAGGGAATCTCTGAGCCAGACTTGGAGAATACAGACAGTTGTTCCTGTCTCAGGTGATTGATGATGTTGCTTTATCGAATTAGCTGGGAATATGGGAGCTTGAAAAATAAAAGGAGCTGTGGAGGCATTAGAAGGCCTTCTTAAGGAAGGAAGTGTGTGGATGGAGTCCAGATTTTCATTATAGACCAGTAACTTCATTGTATTTTAATGCCATTTTATTTAATTTTATTTTTACTTTGTAGAAGAATGTTATCTCTTATAAATTTTTATATTTCAAATAAAGGCTTAGTTGCCCTGTGTTTATAATCCCTGTGATATAATTTAGGAATTGTATTTTAGGATGGTGATACTTATTTGCTTGTCTCATTTCATCTGTTCAAGTAGTAGATATTTTTGTATGCATCTGGTTTATAATGAGTAGTTAGTAGAATAACAACAGGCTACAGTACCTTATTATCCTGTTATTTTGTGACAACACTTGCAGTGTATCTTTGGGAGAATAGAGGTAAAATTTTTATTCCAAATAAAAAGGTGTCCCTTCTGAGTGTGAGCTGGTCGACAGACATGCACCCATGAATATGGCTTAATGTGTTTAAGAGTGTGGATTTGGGGGAGCACATTGGGAATAATTGACAAGCACACTTGCACCTTTTCTTCCCTAATTCAATTGTGACAATGTGCCCGAGGAGCATTCTGGGCATCAAGGAAATACACGTTCACGTATTGATGTCCATGTGAACTTTAGTTAACCACATCAGTGACTGTGGGATTTCAATTTATTTGTAGTACCTTTAGCTGTGCTAAGAGCAAAGTGCTTCAACTACACTTCGTAAAAGAGGCAACTTGCCTTACGCTGTCAGGGTGATTGCTACTTCTGATGGCCCAAACGTTGCTGCCTCAGCAGATCCTGTGCTTCCAAATCCCAGAAACTAGTACAAACCAGACAGGGAGTTTGTAGGATGCTTTGGGTTCTCTGGACGTGCTTACAGTTGCGGTTTAGATGACCCTTTCTCTTATTTTTTCTGTGTTTGGGTGGTTTTTGTTAATTGGACAATTTTTTTTTTTTCTTGTGAGGGATACTCTAGGAAAGTAGATTAGGAGTCTGCTGTTTAAATTAATAGGCTACCAAATCAGTCCAGCTCGTCGTTAATTGTGCAGCTCCACTTCCTTGGAGACACTTTCTTCTGTTTTAAGGGAGGCAGCTTCAACTGGGTACTTCGGTTTAGGTTATACTGAGAGCGAGCGTGTGGTGAATCTCACCCTTCAGCTCCACTTTGTTATTTATCAACAACTAGAACAAATGAACAACCAAAAAACTGAAACAAAACAAATGGAAAAAAAAAAATTAAAAGCAATAAAAAATTTGCCTGAGTAAAAGTTTCTTCACCTAGGTTTTAACTTTTCAGATGTTGGTAGCTAAATGTAACCCTGACCAGTGCAAAGAGACTTGGGAACATTTCTAACTTAAACCTGATGCAACTATTTCATTCAGTTTGGGTTTGGGGCTCCAGAACAGTGCGTAACTCAAATCTTCTGTATGTCATGGACTACTGTAAAAGGGCTGTCTTTGAAAGATTGCACATGTGGAAGGATATGTTCTGCATCTGAACATGATAAATGCATCCAAAGGAAAGGAAGGACGGCACAATAGAATAAAAACACGCAAGAGATGAAAGAAATTCTTACGTAAATAAACATTTTTACATAGTTACAAAATATGCAGTAGATTAATTGCTTAATTTCTGTGATATAAAAATGTTTAGTTACTTCTGTTTAAACAAAAACTTTTTACTGAAGAATAATTATTCATCTGGATTACTTGCCACAAGCTTGCTCTTGTATTTGTATACATAATGACATTTTTCAGAAGCAGATCAACTGTTATGTTAAACTTGTGTTTCAGGGAAAAAAAACAAACTATGTTTATATTGTAGAACATTTGAGTAGTGGAAATACTCACTGTGTAATTGTAATGTAATTGGGCAGTGTTAATAATCCTTTTGAATTTCCTGGTTTTGATGCTAGCATTGTCTTTCGTGGTGCATTATTTTGGTTTTGATGTCTCTGAGAGCCTTTGGGGTTCAATTGCCCTTTTCCCTTTTTTCCTTTTTTCTTTTTTTTTTCCTTTTTTCCTTTTTTTGCGGGGGAAAAAAGTGTCATTGCCCGACAACTAAGTTTGAGCTATGGAACTTTTGTCCCAAATTCCCATGTGAATTAAATGGAAATCTGATGCAAATACTCCAAATAAATTGCATATTTTAATGCATTCAATTACTTCTGGCCAAGATTAAAAATATCTCCTGAAGTTTCTTCTGTTGGCCCCTGAACAAAACTAACTGTTCTTTGTGTCTTGAGCCACAGGATAAAGAGCAACATTACCTTTGTTATGCTCAAATCTGTGACAAATTCTGCAAAAATACAGCCAAAAACATTGTATGAACTAACATCAAATATTCTTTTGTCTTCTCTTTTCTTGCTATTGTGTCTTATTAACTGCTTTGCCAAGCCTTGCACAGTGCAGCCGTGCAAATTGCTCCAAGCAGAGGCCAGTTAGAGTATCACTCCTGTCTGTAAATGGTGGGGACTTTACCCACACTGCTTTTTAATGCATCAAACCAAAACAGATTTGGTATTTTTTTAAATCTTCAAAGTATTGTTTGGGAAGCTTTTTGTTCTCATTTCTTCTCGTTCTTTCTGCTCCTTCTTAAACAGTACAAGAGTTGAATTACCCTCAGCAACTACACGAGTTCTGTGCTTTGTTTTACATTGTGCCCTTCTTTTTGCATGCTTTCCATTTTGTAGTGTGGATGTAAAAAAAAAAAAAAAAAAGTTAATAATTTTTAATTTCTCTGTTAACAGGTTCTGCGACTGGCTGCCACATAGTCTTTTCTTTGTGCAATCGTAACTACCTGCACAGGCACTCAAGCAATCATCAGCAAAGATGCTTCTTCTTTCAGGGACAAAGAAATGCTGCTTATAGTATAGTTTGGCCAGCCATGGTTTCTCCAGCTCACCAAGTTCCTAAGGTACTGCAATTTCTGTTACCTAATCTGTTCTTCAGCCAGAGTAGAGTTTGATTGCAGTCATGATCAAGTGTATTTGTTGTCCAACAGCTGGGGGTTGGATCACTGTCCTGGTGCTTGTTCTGGTATTTGAAATAGGAGAGCTGATGTTCAGCTGCCTACCATGTTAAACACAGTGATGTATTTAGTTATGAGGGAGTTCAACCCGGGGGCTTGTTCGGTTATAGTAGAATAAATGTGAGTATTATAATTATCTGCTGACAGTTCTGGGTCTAGATTCTTCGTTGGAGCAACTGTAGACAGTCTTACGACAAGTCAGTAAGAATCATTCATGATCATCTGAGTCCCCTTCTGTATAAATCTCTAGCAAGCTAGTTAATAAAAATGGTTATATTTTGCTGATGGTTTTTGGTTGTGTCAAAAAGAGAATGTACAATACCTGCTGGTAGCTGTCCTGCAACCCCACTGCATGTTTTAAACTTTTTTTGTGCCTGAGTGTTCTTTTTCCTTGCAACATATATTTTTGTTTTTATTTACTTTAGAGCCAAAAAGGGCTTTTTGATGCAAATGCAAATTTAACATGTGCTCCACTTCTGGTTTCCTTTTTTTTTCCTTTTCTTTTTTTCCTCCTGTTTAATTACAGTATACAGATTAACTGTTTAGTATCTTTCCTTTAGCAGAAACAAAACCAAAGTACCCTTTCTAAAGAGTGCTTCACAGGATGTGTCGTAATACTTTTTACAATTTTCTTTTTCATTTTTATATGGTGTTCTTATGCCAAATATAGGGCATTTCCATGGGCCAAATATACTAAAAAGCTGTTAGATAGAAAAGCAGATAAGAATGATGGAAGTAGGGCTCTTAGCCCCAAAAGGCTGTGGAAACACCGTGTGCAGGGAGAACATAGGGTTGCATGCTCTACATATTTTCAAAAGCTTAAAAAGCATAGAATATAAAATCTTTATTTTCTCTGTTTAGATGCTTCTTTTGGGATAAAGAGGAACAAATATATTGTCATAATGAACAGTTGTCTTCCCAGATCAGTGTTCTCAGACATCTAAAAATCAGTCCAAGTCTATGAGCTCTGAAAACTTGAGGGCAAACTTACTACTTTTGTCCAGAGTATGCCAGAAATCACATTGAAATAACAGTGGGTTTTAGGATGTTGATTTGAAACTGTCCTCATAGGCATTTGTGTGTACCCTGCTTTGCTTTAGGCTTGTCCCTTCACAGTTCTTAGAGGTCAGTAGGATCATGTCTCAGTCAGTGCCCTCCAAGGGGAAAGCGAGGCTGTCGCTCTCTATGGAGTTGCTATTCTAACAAACGGTGTTGTTTGGGGTTCTTTTTTTAAATAAGGCCCAAACTGCTGCAATAGGATTGTGTTGTGGTTGATGTGGTATTAATTTTAAAGAAACGGGAATCTGAAATTCTGTTGACACAAGTTTGCTGAAGGTAGTTTCATAGTTTTTATCGGATTGGACATAAAATACTCCTAACAGTAACAGTAGTCTTCCTATTTAAAGTCCCAATAGAGTTTATTAGTTGCCCCATTCTTTGTTACCCCTACACCTTGTTGTTGTATGGTTGTTTTGCCTACTGCCAAAATGTCTACTTTGTTTTCTGCCTGCCAGCTTGATTCTGTATTTTGTAAAGTCAGTGCAAAACTCACCCTGTGGCCAACATGGCAGAAAATCAGCCTGGCTGTCATGGGCAAAGGGGTTCTTCTGCAGCCAGTGAAACAGCCCAGAACCCTCTGAGAGAAAGTACATTTCTAACTCTTTTCAAGACATTCCAATTCTTATTAGCTTTCATGTTTATAAACGTAGTCAAATTGTGGATTTTTAAAAATCAGATATTAAATTTCACCTCATACAAGACCTGAGAAGTTCTTGTGTGGAAAAAATTAGGGTTATTACACTTCCCTTGACACAGAAAATTGGGATACCTTTCTGTAAAGTTGTAAATGTACAAATTTGGGCACAGCATATGAACTAGATCAGTGTGTAAAAGCCTCTAAATTAAAAACAGTTAAATCCTAATGTTCTTTGTCAAAAAGCAATCTCATGGTTTTCTCAGTTGGTGTTTTGTTTGAATGAGAAACATAGGATTTGATCAGGTTTAATTTTGAAACTAATTCTGTATGTTTCTCCCATCACTTCGAGTGTTTAGATGCCTTTTGTAGAAAATGTCCCTCTTTGCAAAAGAAAATGAAGAGTTTTTAAGTCTTTCTCCCAGTTTCCTAACTTGAGACCGCCGGTGCTGGAAGTCAGCTGCAGTATCTGGGGTTTCAGCACTGAAGGCTAACAGACTGTGTAAGTCAGTAGTAACAGGCAATGTTAAGTTCAAAAGGGCAGTGGAAGAAATACTGAGGCAGCCTTGAGGGTTTGCCCTGATGGCTTAGGAAGGTCGATACTACGACAGAAAGGGCAAGCTGCCATGAAGCAGGAGGCAGTATCTGAGAAAATGATCCCATTGTCATGCTCAGTTTTCTGATCTTCATTTTCAATCCTTTTTCTCCAAGCACATAAAGAAGCCAGACTATGTGACGACAGGCATTTTACCAGACTGGGGAGACGACATAGAAATTAAGAATGAAGATCAGATTCAAGGGCTTCGTCAAGCTTGTCAGTTGGCCCGTCATGTCCTGCTTCTGGCTGGAAAGGGCTTAAAGGTAACAATTACACAAGTCCCATAACAGTTTGGGTGTCTTTTATGATTTCACTTATTTGGGTTTCGTTCCTACTTTTTTCTTCTTTTAACTTTGCTATCACGTGCATCCAACTTTCAGTTTGATCCTGAAAAAAAGAAGGATTTATAAACTTTTGATTCAGTTCATTATATGCCTGTTTACTTCTTTCTGTACTTTAGAGCTACATAGTGCATAGTTACTGGCTCAGGTGTAGTATCTCTCTGTTTGTAACGTCCCTCTCTTCAGATTGTGTCCAATCATGTGAGTTTCTCCTAAGACACATGCTACATTTTTTCCTTTCATTTCCTAGCCCATCCACCTCAGGGCTCATCTACCTCAATCACATGTCATGCTTTCCAGCTCTGCATGTGTACAAGCCCACACCTGGTCTGCCTTCTCCATTCCCATCCATCCTTCAGCCCTCTATGTCCTGTGGGATCCAATACAATTTGTAGGGCTGCTGTTGGAAAAAACAGCTGCCAAATTCTACACAATTTTCTAGAGTGCTTTGATAATAAAGCCTCGTGATTTCCAGAAATGTTCCTACAGTATGCTTTTTAGGATACATCCCAAGAAAAAATGTAGAGGGAGGAGCCTACTAACAGGTTTTGCAGATGAAGAAATGCTTTTTTAGCCTTGCCTTGGTATTTCATATAATAGCATATTGGATAAGGTGAAATGGGTTGAGTAGCTATGAGATGCAGAGATAGATGGGGACTGTAGGTCAATGCCATTGACTTAAAAGGGGGTTTTTCTTTCAGCTATCATCGCTCTTTCACAGAGGTTTAGTTCTGGAGCTGGGATGGCAAATAACAAAATTGTCTGAAGCTTTAATCTTACATAGCTTTGTGCATGTTTAACTTTTTAATGTTCAATTATTTCTCAGTACAATAAAGCTTACTCATTTTAAGTTAAAGCCATGTACATGTTTCCAAAGGATCGGGGTGCAATGTGGATTTTGAATGAGAGCAGTTTTTCACAGATACTCTGTAGTTGTTATCTGGATGCAGTATGCTGTAGTTTATGATGCAGCTCATTTTATATGCCAAATCATGCATAACAGCAAAATACTGCACACACATAAAGAATATTTTGCAGCAAAAAAGTGTATAAGGTAATAATTACATAACCAGGACCTGTGTACTGGGAGAGAGATGGCATTTGGAAAGACCACGGCCCAGGTCAGTCTCAGATTGATGGTCAGCTCTGTTTTACACAAGTAAATGTTTGTTCAGACTCCCCTGACTGGGAGGATACTCCAAGACCCTCCCTCATTGACAGTGAGCGTCTTCTGCTTTCCAGCCTGTTGCTTCACATGGTCAATCTATACCCATCTGTTCTCGTGCCAACACTGCTCTTTCATTTAAACAGCTTCCTGCCTTTCCTTGGCTCTTCCCCACCATGCAGGTATAGAGCTGTGCACTGGGCTAAAACAAAACAAGCTCCTTTAGCCTATTCTCATAAGCTAAACTCTGCGTTCCTGTTTTACCTGAAGAGTCCCATCCCTCCACCTGTTCCTGTTATCTTGCTGAACCCACCTTGCACACAGTCCTCCAAACTGAATCTGCCATGTGCTTTAGCTAGTGTCAGTAAGATCCCCCAGTATAACAAATGGATACAGAGAGATACAGTTTGGACGTAGTTTTGATGTTACTGCCTGTGGGATTTCAAATTACAATACGGTATTATATATGATAGCTTTCCTGGGTTTGAGTTACAGATTTGGGAATCAAACAACAGATTCTATGACATGAAAATATTTTATTATATACTGTTGAATTGCCCTGTTCTGAAAAAGGGATTAGGGGCACAGCAGGTGCCACCCCAAACTTGCCCAGCTAGCAGAAGTATCTTTAAAAGTAAAGCACGTACTCTTAAAAGCAGAACTTTTCACAGAGTGTAAGCCGTGCAGAGACCAGAGATCTGCTGGGTATCCAAAAACCACATCCAATTGCTTGAGCAGAGCAGTGGTAGACAGCGGCCAGTCAGGTACACAGCAGCTCCGTTTCTCTGTGGGCTAAAGATGAAGAAGTTTGAGCAAAGGCAGGAGCAACAAACCTGTATTTATCCTGCCCCGAGGGCTGCCCTGTCCAATCCAGACAGCCTGCCCAGGCTGCGGCCGCCATCCCAGCGGTGCAGCAGAGCAGGGGCTGTGTGCAGTCATCCCAGATCCTGCTCTGGAGCCCGCCTTCGTTACCCCTCACCTGCCCAAGGGCGTTTCTGTGCTGAGCCAAACGCAGCTGAGTAAACAGACCTGGTTTTATCCTGAGCACGGTACACAGGAGCGCTCTCCTGCATTGGCTGTGCGTGGCCACGCAGCGTTTCAGTGTATAACTGTGTCCTGGAGCACAGCCTAGCTCTGTTCCACATGTTACTCCAAAATCTCAGCCGCTGTGATATTTCCTCCAGTGTGCTAAGAGTGATGCTCGTATCTGTGCAAAGTATGATTTTCAAAGGCTCGGAACTCATTCAGAGCAAAATCGATTTACAGAGGAACCCTCAAAAGCGCTTCTCAATTAGAGAGGTTTCCCTACTAAATTTCAGCTCCAACCATTCCAGAGACAGAGTTGATCCTAAAGAAAAGCAAGAATAATATTGTTTTAAGCATGTGCACTTTGCACTCCATGGATACCCAGAAAATGGCTGAACGATTTATGAGAGGGGGTTTTTAATATGTAAAATCTTGAGGAAAAGATGACTCTAGAAAACATCAAGCATCAAAATTAAGATTTCTAAAAATAATGGGTCAGTAGTTATACATTCATTGTGATCATCCAGACTATGGCAGCTTTAAGTAAAATATCCTTTAAATTTGAATCTAAATATTTCAATGTTTTATAAAATTTAGGAATACCTGGGAAAAAAACCGATTTCTTAAAATGCTTAAATACATTATGATTAATGTATTGGGCAATTACAAGACTTAATATTCTTTCTTTTACAAATTAAAGAGGAAACTAATGTGTTTTAAAGGATTGAAAGCATTGAAACAAGACATTTCTATGGCAGCTACTGAAACGATGCCATGGGATATTGATGTCTTTGAGAAAGGAGGTATGGAAAAAAGAACAGAAAGGAAGTAGACATGATTTTAGGTTTTCTAGGAACCTTTGAGTTCATTTCTACTGCATGCTTTATTTAAATCTTAAAAAAAAAAAAAGAATCAATAAGGTATATCAGACAATATAGTGTTTTGTATCAAAGCACTGTATTTGGAACATCCAATATTTCATTGAAGCTTGGCTGCAATCACATTCAGTAAATATGAGAAACTCTCTTTGCTTTTTTAACAGGATGTTATGTTTGATATTTTAGGTTGGCATGACAACTGAAGAAATAGATTCCATTGTTCATCATGAAATAATCAGACAGAATGCCTATCCATCACCTCTGGGCTATGGAGGTTTTCCAAAATCTGTTTGTACTTCTGTAAACAACGTGGTGTGTCATGGTATTCCTGACAGGTATTTCCTGTAAAATGTAATGTACATTTTACAACTGGAAATTAAAATGTTAAACTGAAATTAATAAATTGTATTTAATATTGAGTGCATTTCATCTTAACTAAATATCATACTTAAATGCATTGTAGATGCAGAACATGTTACCCTATGATGCTGATAGCTGTTATAGAAATATATGTGAAATAGGAAAAAAAAATATTATCCTGTTTTTCCAGACACAAAGAGAAATAGCATATTGCATTTTGAGTTTTCTGTGTGTGGGGAAAAAAGACCAGTATGGTCTGAATTTTTGTTCATCCAGAAAAATAAGCATAGGCTAAGGAATAAATATATTTGAATTTATGTGGATTTTTTTTTTTTTTATTCTCAATACATTCAGCTGCTCACAAAGTAAAATATGAACCCTAGTGAGAGAAAAAGAATAAATATAATGGTAGATTTTTCAGGTGTTGATACGTTTTTCTGGTAGTTGTTTCTCATTATTTTATATTCAGCTACACTTGTTCTCTAAATAGTCAGAGCTGAACATTAAAAATGGTTATTCTGTTTGCTTCTGCCTTCTTCCATCACAAAATACCTACCTCCTGATTTTTATGTATGTGTCATTAGGTGTTTATTCTTATATTCCCTTTGTTGGGAACTATCTGTCACCATTATTTTTTTTTTTCTGTTTATGTTTCAGTCGACCTCTTCAGGATGGAGATATTATCAACATTGATGTCACGGTGAGTAATTCATATAAAAAAATAGTCTTTGATCAACTTTAGAATCACTAGTAGCAACAGGAAGAATAGTGGATTGGAGATGGGGGATGCACAGATGGATGTGCTGTTTACTTCTGAGCCAAGGCACAAGCAGCTGGTTTCCTTTTTTGTTTTTAACTGTGTGTTTATTCCAGCTAGACCCAGGCCTGACTTGAATTTAGGACTGGAATCAGATGCACTGAGATCAATGTTGGCCTAAGTGAAATGTCAACCCAATCCTGCTATGTGTCATGTTTTTGAGAAGGTGTAATTGTTATTGATCCACTGTGTAGTTAATGCAGAGCACCACAGTACTGGGCAGCAGCTGAAGATAGATATGTATGAGATGAGCTAACATGAAGAAAGCCAGCATTTTTCCTTCACTCTGCCAAGATTGATCTTCCTCTTCCTGCTGATTTTGAGTGGGGCCTGACATTATCTTACTCTGTCATTAGAGGCTGCATTGGCCTGGGTATGTCAGTCTATTTGGACAGCAACTCTTTTGCTAGCAGTGTTCCCTACATTTATTAAAATCCCCGAAGGTAGTGTTGTGTTCCATTTCTGCTACGGAGGCCCTGAACCTTTTGAGCAAAAGCAGAAATAGTGTGATATAACCGTGACTTAATATTGCCAGGGAATCATCAATTATGGCTATTTAAATAAACACAGGCTGGGTTTTCCTAGGAGCAAGAAAGCACAGGAACTGGAAGCCTAATTCTCATTTCATTTATGAAAAAAAAAAATATTTGTGTCTTGCAGAAGGTTTTTTTTCTTTCTGCTGTGTATGTGTTTTTCTGATGTGCTGTTTATTTCTAGTATGAACGCAGATGTTTTTTACATCCCACCATTATTTTGCAACAATATGTCACATGCAAGGGAGTAGAATCTCATAAAAACAAGCTTTTTAAATCATTAAAGAACTTATTGGTAACTTGATATTATTTTCATACTGGCAGAGTGAAGAAATCTTCAGCAGACCTACCTCTGAGCATGAGATTCAAGCTTTCTAAAATATTTTTTCTATTAAAATTAGGGTCAGTGACCTTTTTCCCATTAAATACTCACATGTGATCCAGAACTGGATTTGGTTTAGCTGGGGTTTTTGATCTTGTAAAATTCTTTCCCATCTCCATACTTTCTAATCGTAGAATTCTGACTATCAGGTTTACACAGGGCAGTCTAGCATTTTTAAACTTTACTTTTGGCCTTCATTTTTGGTGAACTGGTGTCACTGTGCTCTGTTTATGAAAGTAAATCAGTTTGCAACAGGATTTAAGGATTTAAATCATATTTCTTTGTACCTTCTTAAAGTTCATTTTATTTTTTGTTCAGTCTGTCAGGATAATAATGATACCTTAGATTAAAAAAAATAGACTCATATCACAGATACTTTCCATGATAAACTAAATTAAATGTTTTTTTATTAACATAGTGTGCATATCTTGTCCACTCTGCTTCATAAATGTCTGACTAAATGTTACTGGCCTTTTTGCAGACATATATTTATTTGCTTTTAATTTATTCTCATAAAATAAAATAAATCTTGACACTTCTGTGAATGTGAAGATTCCTGCAAGGATGGAAATTGCTGACTATCTTTGTAAGAATTTTTTTGTCATTTAAAACTGAACTGTGCTCTATGTGATAATTGTTTAGTCCAAAATAGCTGAGGAAAAAAATATTACTTTTCAGCATTATTAACTGATCTAGCTTATTTTTAATGAGCAAAACTGGGACGTTTCACAGCTGGACAGAATAAAAATCAAAGCAAATATTGCACAACAAATTGTTTATAATTGTGTACAGGTTCTATAAAGTAAATAAATAATACTCAGGTTGTTGTATGTAAATACCTAGCTCTACGTACAAATTATCTGAACAAAGAAATCCATTTTAGTGCAATTAAGATGGTACCATTTCATAGATGAAACACAAATTTTATAGGCTTGAAACATGTAGGCTTGAAAATGTGTTTTAGTATAGAGACAATAGTGTTATCCATTACTGTATCCTCAGCACAGTGCAATTTTCAGCCTATTGTTACCAGGTTAATGTTTCTCACAACTTGGTTCTTTCACTGAATTTTAGGAAATAGTATACAGTTACAGTTGCTGTGGCTGTAGTTTATTAGCATCAGAAATATGTAATTGCAACTGATTGGCTGCAGTAAATATTACTATTTGGTTGTTGTTGGGTTTTTTGTTGTTGTTTGTTGGTGTCTTGGGGATTTTTTAAACTCTCCTATGTTTTAAATCTGTGTTTGCTTTTCCAGGATGATGATGTTTAATGTGGGGGCTTTGTGTGTTTTACTTGCTAGAGCTAAAAATAAACTCATTCAGTTCTAATATGAACTATCCACCTTAAAACCTGTCCAATGGGCATGAAATAAAAAAAATGTTTTGTGGTAGTCTGAACTGGCAGAGGAAGGTGTAGAGCAGAAGATTGCAGCTACTTTTTGCCAGAGTGGTGGCAACACAGTTGGGCCCTTGCTGGCACTCGCCTTTCTTTAAAATACCCCCTGCATTTTCTTTATATCTCAGCCTGAAGACAAACCTGGCCTTGAGATAAACTGTCTGTAGCAAGGGGTTCTTGGAGTTGTGGTTTTTTTGGTTTTTTTTAGTTTGGAATCAACCAAAAAGAATGTGAGTCTGTCTTTCACAAATAGCTTGCCAGTGGCAAAAGTTCAGTGGCTCGAGCTCGGTGAGTAATTAGTTGTAGAAGGATAGTTGCCCACTGTTTGGGGGAGAAAAAATGTTTTAGAAGATCAAAACTGCGTACCATTATAATTTGTCTTTTTGTAAGGAAATATCGCTTGGTCTTAAAATTATGGGCCTGCCTGCCATGTGCAGAGCTGCAAACCCCATTTTAATGGTGTGTTGCAGAGCTCCAAAGTGCATAGCCAGGATCTCTTGTGCTCAGCAGAGAATTTCAGGAGGGCTAACATTTAAAACCTATGCAATGTCAAAAAGAAAAGAAAAACCCAATATGTAATTAATTCAACAGCGTGTTTCATTTTCGGAACATGAAATTTTTCAGTGCCGCAGCAAGTACATTTATTCTCTCCAATTTCTCTGGAAATCAGAAGTAAATCCAATGTTAATGCCGCATTGTAGCTTAAAAATGAGATTAAAGAAAACCTGCAGCAGCCGACAGTGGATTTGGTCCAGGCTTTCCGTGGGGTTCACTCTGGCTCTTGGTAGCAGGGGATGCTCTCCCCTGAGAGCTCCAGCGGGGGCTGTGGCCCTTCACCTCCCCGCCAGCCACCAACGGGTGCCCCGGTGCCCGAGCTGGGGCTCAGTCCCTGTCCCCCTGGGGTGCCAGCAGGTGCCTGGCTGCAGGGGCCAGTGTGGGTGGGCACCCGAGAGCCCCCAGGGCCCTCTTCAGCCCGTCCACGGCCCCCACCCATCTCCTCACAAGCAGCCCAGTCCTCCTCCTGTCCTGTGGCTGAGCAGGGGCACTGCCTGGTGCACTGCTGGGCACTGATGCACAGCTTCTGCTTTTCTTGAATTTTTAATTGGCAACCCTTAGGCACCTTGCAGTCTTTCAATTTTTTTGTTTTTGTTTTGTTTTTTTTCTTCGCAATGTTTTGCTTTTGCAGTCTTGCAAATATTACTTACCTGCCTATCTGTTGCAATATGTAACTTGTTCCTAGAAAGAATGGATTTAAGATGACGATTTGTTTCTGGATGCAAAATGAAAAAAATGTCTTTACATTTCTGCATATGTTTAGGTGTATTACAATGGCTACCATGGTGACACTTCTGAAACCTTTTTGGTGGGCAATGTGGATAAATCTGGTGAAAAGTTAGTGGAGGTTGCCAGGAAATGTAGAGATGAAGCAATTGCAGCTTGCAGACCAGGGGCTCCCTTCTCTGTAATTGGAAACACAATCAGGTAAGCCTTATATTGACAAGTAAAAGGAGGGCTGGCAAATGGGACAAAGGTTATTGGTGGTTTGGTATAAAGCTGATGACATGTTTTATGATTCAAAACCATCATTTCAGTCTGATATCAGTATGTGAACTGCCAAGCTATAATGTTGTTCCTTGGGTAAGAGGTATTTTTTTTAAAGTGAATTACACTAGGGTCAGAAAAGATAACTGTAGAAAAAGACAAAGATATTCATAAAGCAGGTTTAAATTAACAGATGTAATTTGCAGTGGGCTTTTGTTTATTTTTTATTTGTATGTGACACTATACCACATCTGTCTAACAGTGTAAGACAGTTAGAAACCATTGTTTTCATTGAATGCTACAAAGGAATTAGTCAACATAAATAAGCTCTTTGTTTAAAAACTACGAAAATATTTAACTCGACAGCTTCTGATCTTACAAAGAGCAGTGCCTGCTAACGTCACAGGGAAAAAAGAGCTGACATTCAGAGATTTTTCCTGTTTTGCATCTCTTCTAGCCTTCACATAAATGCAGTCATGAGTCTTCTGCTGATGGCTTTAAATAAAAATATGTCTTAGATTTTTGAAGGTACCTATGGATTATTTTAAAATGTTTGCCAAAAGAAAGAAACAGACATATATCATATACATTTCATTAAGCAATACTTCTTCGGACTGCTAATGGTCCCAACAAGCTATTGAATTCATTCTGATTACTTAAAAGCTGCAAGGCTTAGTCACCTTGAAAGGATGCTGCCTTTTTTTTTTTCTTTGTAAATCTTCAAATACTTTAAGAAAAAAAGAGAACGGCAAAATATCAGTTAGATGTATTTATAGCTTTAAAAATATTGTAACAGAGTCTGAATCAAACTTTAGTAAAACCTCTTTGGGTTATATCTGAGAAGCTTTTATTGAAGACTTTGTATAAAATTGTGTTTTTGACAGTTTTAAATTATAGGCTAACTAGCCTGGAGAAAAAGGATAGTGTCTTTCTGTTCTTTCATAGGAAATGTTGAATCAGACCCCTACTGGGAAAAGAAATTTAATGCATATCTCACTATCTTACTGTCCATGAATATAATAGAAGTGAATTCAAAATGTAGTTTTATTTTTGCAAATGGGATGAGTCGATAGATGCACCTCATATTTTTGAACACCTAGGGTTCAACAAATTTACTGGTGGTGCTCTTGCATTTTAACGAAATTTATTCTTGAGTAGAAGGGGGCACAGAACACTGGATTCTTATTCAAGCATTCTATCGAGCTCTGCATTCATGGCTGTGTCTAAAGGGCATGTCAGCCTTTGATTCTCTCTGAGAGGTAATTATCCTTTTCCTGTCACGGAACAACAAATGATAGCTAACTACAGAGGCACATTTGCAGTAGTCACATTCATCAACTGCAGAAAAAAAATTCAATTTAATTGTGCAACACAGCTGCACATAGGCTTTTTGAGCATTTCTGTTGTTCTCCCTGTCTTGCTATTCCTCCCTCCAGATCTATTTTTTAAACTTTTTTTTTTTCTGGTTATTTTTTCCCCCTTTTTGTCTCTTCTTCCATTTTTACTCTCTGTACTTTCTTGTTAAAGTAATTTTCTTTTGTGGCTCTCATTCTTTTTTCCCCATTGAAGGCTATGAATGTAGAAAATTATCACAATTACTCATATAATTGAGCCTCTTTGTAGCAAGTGCAACTCCAGTAGCCTTTCTCCATCATGAAAATGGTTTCATTATAGGGTTTTTCATATTCTCTGACACCATCTACACAGAGGAACAGGCGTGCAGATGAGATGTACTAGGAACAGGGTAGATCAGTAAGGTCACAGTAGGAATAATTAGCTCTGCTATGGAAAGAGCATCTAGGCCTTTTACTGCTACATAAATGTACTGTCCATGGCTTTTAGTCACAAAAAAACTTACTAACAAATGGAGCTCCCGCCTACTACTTTGAAAAAAAGATTTGTATCAACACTACAATTTTCCATCATTAAGACTAATAACACAGAGCCTAGTATACATCAAGGGGAATAAAAAGAAAAATCTCACATTCAAGTGGCGGCTGGGTGCTGACCTTTGTTCCCTTTTTTTGTGTTCAACTTAACTCTTTACAAAAAAGAGCCACACGCCACACCAACATGCAGGTGAACTCCAGCTAGTGCTAGCAAAGCATGGCATTCAGTTGGAAAATCTGATAAATCTCCATGCAGGATAATACATTTCATTACAGATTCACTACTTTAATTCTAGCTGGTTTTTTTGTTTTGTTTTGTTTTTTAAAAAAGGAAGAAGAAGAAGAAAAATAATAGAGTTGAATGTGACATTGGATTTTTTTCTGTGTTGTTACAGAGGTCAGTTTACTTACAAAATGTAAATATATAGTCAGTAGCCCCTTTGCAAAGCAGATTAATTGAAGTTAGTAGCTGTTCAGAACTGCATATGAAATAGCAGGTCATTAACTTTATTTCTCAAGATTTTATCCTGTCGATGATTTAAATGTACTGATTTGTTTAGAACTACTTTAACACTCCCTCTGCTGAAAGCTCACCTTGGCTTGGTGAAGCTGTGTGTTTCAGGTTATTTATCATTTGACATTTGCTTGCAGACAGACATATAGTGCATATATATATATATACACATCAAAATCTCAAGTTTCACAAGAGGTAGATATTATAAAGGCCTGAGAACAAGCACCTACAAGCTGAAAACATTCAGGTCCATCAGAATGGAATTGTTTCTAGGTTTCTTTCGTCAGCTTTTCTGTAAAGGTGCTCCACTCACATGCAGAATACATCTTATGCACAAATAGGGAGGACATTTCCTTTCTACAGGTTTAAGAATAGTTATATTTCAGAGCAAGTTTGCAGGCAGTATTCTAACATAGTCTTTGTTTATGGAAGCTCAGTAGCTGACACTGAGTTTTTCATGGTAGCAGTTCATTCTCCCATCGGCTACAAGTTGCAAATAAAAGATTGCATGGATTCATGAGTTATTTGCTTAGAAAAATTTGGGTCGTTGCTAACCTCTTTCTACTGGAAGGCATATCAAAACTATTGGTCAGTTCCAATGTAAATGGAATTGGTCCCTATGGTCCATTTTCTTCTACCATTTCTGACATTTTCAGACAAAAATATATCTCGTTTGAAATCTGCTTTTTAGACAGTGAGTCTAAGTGCATGAAAGTGTTATGAGTGTAGAGAGCTAAAGAACTCAAAAGTGATGCTGTTAAATAAACCAAATTTCAGTTCCTACCAAAAAAAATGTGATGAAAGTATCAATAAATGGTTTAAAATGTTTAACTCATAAGTATATGTTTTGATATTAATTTAGAACAATATAAAGCAGATTTTTAAAAAAAATCTGTTTCTATCAGATTATGCACATTTAAACAATAAGTGGCTCAGGCAAAATAAGTCATTTTAATGTCATCTGTGATAGATTTTCCTTGACAGCTACTGTAAATTACAATTACACTGCTTCTCTCTGCACTTGAAAGTAAGCATTGCAATAAATTATCTTTTATTTCAATCCATCATGTCTGCTTTCAGAAACAGAGAACCTCAAATAAAAGTTCAGCACTATTGTAAGAAAAATACAGTAATTTGTATTCCAGTTTGAAACTAAAATGTACCTTTCTTTCAAAAAACAATTGTTGGCTTTCAAAAATATTACTAATTATACCTCAACATTTATTGTCATTATAGGGAATCCCTGAACTTGTGCATTCCCTCAGTCTAGGATTATTATTTTTTCAGAAAAAAAACCCCACTTGAATATTTTCCCTGTAGAATTTTTAAATTTCTCAAATTAGATACTATAGTACTATTCAAAATAGGTATTTTTATCACAAATAAATATAGTTTAGGATGAGTCTGGTTTCAATACTTTTTTAAAAAAATAACAAATATGCCATTCAGTGGCCATTTTGCTGCTGATATAGCTAAAACAAACATGATTGCTTCTAATTAAAAAAAAAATAATAAAATCAGATCCCTCCATAAGAACACAATTATCGTGGGGCTGTTACCAGTTTCAGTGTTTCTCAAGTATATTCACTGCCGAGAAGTGTAAGACAAATTTGTTTAACAACTTCAGCCATTGATGTCATGCTGCTCTGCAGGACTGTTCTGGATAAAGTTTCATCCCTGGTAAGAGAAGCTGGCACTGTGGGAGAAGCATCCCTGGCTGAGGATCAGTTCACCAGGATGCTCATCCTTGGCAGCAAAGCGGTCTGTGCCATCTTGTCCTATCAGCCAAATTCTTTCTTCCCTTGTGCCTCCACAGAACCCAGAGAAGCAGTAGCTATCAATTCTGAAAATGGGATTGTTTCACGGTTGTTTTTTTTCTTCAGTGAGTGCTAAGGATACTAGACCAAACCTACCTTGAGAAAAAAGTGACAAAATTTGGTAAAAAGAAAAGAAAATTCTCCTCTATGTGCTCCTAGAGGGTATCTGCACAGGACAGCCCCCTAAGGAAATTCTTTCAACCTGCTTTCTACCTTAACAGGAGGGATTTATCACCCAAGGGCTCCTTTGAGGGGAAGCTTGAGTATCGGGGAAAGCCTGCTAGAGTCAGTCCTGCCTGTTCCTCCTTTGTGGCAATTTCCCTGTTAGGCTGCTGTCAGGACAGCAATGCATGTCTCCACACTTATCCCTCCTTTCAGAGAATTAGCTGTTGTCTGGCAACATGGGAAGAGGATGCTCAGATGGCAACTGACACCCATCTCTCCTGTCTCCACTCTCCGAGCATGACACCGCGTATGACAGGCTCTGACAGTGGCTTCAGGAGGATAGCCTGGCCCTCGCTGGTGTTCTTTACCAGCTGGGTCACTGCCCACCCGTCCCAATGCTTGGCCTGGCTTTGCCATCAGCAAAAGAAAAGCAGCACTGCAGCTACTCTTGACTCTGCAGCCACTGGGCTGGAACACATGGCAGCAAAACAAAAAATCAAGTACTGGGCTCACTAAATAATTATGCTTTTAATCCTGCCCAATTCACCTCTGCCCAAATATGCGGCAAAGATCAATATATGTGGATATAAATGTTGTCAATGGGTATTTTTGACAGTGATTATTCTGGGTAACATTTTTTTTTTCCTCTTGATGCTGTCTTGCTCTGCTTGTCTCTGCTGCCCCTACATTTGCTCTGGAAATGATTTGCTGGGCAGTGCCCCATCCGAGGGGAACTGGCAAACTGGCACATCTTTTCCCACAGCAGATGCCAGGCAGCCCAGCTCAGCCATGCCAACCTCTGCCTCCTGCTTTCCCTGCTTTCCCACTTGCAGTCAGGGCTTCTCCAGCTGTCTAAGCTGACACTGCCTGTCTGCAAGAAGCACCTGATGAAGCTGGGGCTTCAGCCTTGTAAGATTGTCTTACGGGAAAGCCGCAAAGAAAGGCCACCACTGGTGGGCCTGAGCTGGGCAGTGAGGCAGTGAAACCAAAACGTTGAGCTGTTGTCAGCAACAAATGGTAAATGTGTGCAAAAATGCTCCACTCCCTGGCATCTTGATTTTTAAAATCAGATTCCACAGCCTGGGAATCCTGGAGACCGGAGAGGCTAACCGAGACCCATAGTTCACTTCACTCTTCTCAGAGCTGTTTCAAAGTTACCAGCAACATGTACATTTACAGGATTACCTTTGCAAGTTGTAGCTAGGATCTGCAGCTTTGTTTTATTATGAAAGCTGGTGTTTTACTGTAGCTCTACAAGGATGTAAGAGCTCACTGGGGTTTATTAAATGCTCCAAAGTAAAGCTAGTAGCCGTGGAGAGGAATGCCTCATGGGGCCTCCTGAAGCGCATGCAAATACCAAAACCAGATTGAAAGTGGCTGAGTTTCCTACGTGCAGGTTATTTTCTGTGCGTCACTTCAGGTCTGTTGACCGTGTTACATTTTATTTAGAGAATACCAAGGCTCTGTATGTAAACGAGGGCAGAAGGAGGTGCACGGTGTCTGTCAGTGTAGGTTTCAAAGCCCTGTGAGCTCCAGGATCCCCTCCCAGGATCCCCTCTTTTGATCACAGACGGTAACCACTGAAGTACTGATGTTATCAGAGTTGTTTTCAAGCTGTTTGGCAAGAAAGTGGTAGAATGCACCATTGAGATGCATATGAACCGTTTCTCTGACTGCATGAGGACAGGATGCTGTTGTAACGCTGCCTTCTGTGTGCCCCAGTTCTTGTGCGCTTGGTGCCCAACATGCAGCTCCCGCTGCTACTGCCACCCTCCTTGGCAGCAGCTGAGTGCTGAGGCTGGAGCTTCCCCTGCTCACTGGAAAGTATGGAGCTGTGGTGCTTAGAAGAATAGCTGCACAGAGAGAAACTCTTTCTGTCTTGCTACAGAACATGGATTTTTCTGGAAGAAAAAAAATCCCGTAGTAATACAAAGAATGACCACGCTCTGTCAGTGGTCAGGGATTCCGTGTAAGGACATCAGCAAAGCTGAACAATTAGTGTGATTGTTTATGATTTTGCAAAGACTGGCAGAAGAAGATGAAAAAAAACACCTTATCACGTGTTTAGTGGATGGCTTCTCCCTTGTCTCTTCAGAAAATCACTTTGCTCATATGGGAATCATCATCTGCATTGCTCTGGGCTTGGTCACTGGAGATCTTGGATTTTTAGTATGTTTCTGGCTTTCTAACTCACTGCCATTCCCTGTGCTTCTTGCTCAGCCTTCAGCTGCAGCATAGCCAGCAGGCCAAGTCTCTGACCCAGATGTGGGGGACATGATAGAAAGGCGAGGGACAAAGTATTCTCCATCTCTAGTAGGACTTCTCATTGCATAATCCTTCATGTTCATCAGTCCTTCAAAATAATTGATGTATAAATTTTATGTGTACGCAAATTATTCATAAAGCCTGGACTTTGAGTGCAAACAAATGAAGCCCAAATTTCTCGCTTTATGGGTAATCCTCTTTGCCAGTATTTCGGAGTTTGGGGGCAGCTAAACCTGAAATTTCCATTCTTCTCCAGAGTTAATGAAGAAATGTGATGAGTTTTTGAGAGCGAGAGCAATTGGTAGGTAACAGGTTATATACAAATCCTGTTAAAACAGGTTCCAAGGTCTGAACACTGCAGCATTAACCAACTCTACCCTCTCATTGCCGTTTTACTGTGGTGGAGCAGCATGTCCCTCAATTGAGTGGCATTAAATTCTGGGACAATGACCCATGGGCACTGGAGCAAGCACTGCAGAGTCTGTGGAGCCTGGTGTGCAAAGGGGATTACTTTGTACAGCAAGCTGAGGCCACTTTGCACCTGAATAAAAGCTACCCCATGGGGACTAACAGGCTTTAATTTCTGCAACAGCTTTACCTTTAGTTGAGTTTCTTTAACTTTTTCAGCTTTCCACCTGTAGTGAAACTGTGAGAGAGCATTTCCTAACATCTAAATATAGACAAACCTGAACTTCTTCAGTGCCTACCTTCATTCAAAGAAGCAAATGAAGCTTTTAATGTTATAGGCAAAATCTCTTCAGGCTAAGTGCCTTCCTATCTCGCTCCTGTTTGATTTTAGAAATAGGATGGAGATGATATGCAGGGACAAGGGTAACTTTCTTGTCACATCTAATCCATCTCCAGATCTTTGTGAATCTCTGCCTTTTTCTGGTTTGGATACGGGCAGGCCTCCTGCTGAGCTGCCTCAAATCACTCCATCCACCCCTGCCTCCACTGCTGCTTGAGTACAGGGAGAGCCTGAAAATAAAGCCTGCAGACATGGGGTGGGCCAGCAGCCAGAGGATACCCCACGTATCTCCAGATCCTCCAGTTTTGGGGAACTGGGGTAGGAATGTGCTTTCCTCCCATGGGTGGGGATGAGTGCCCAGCCATGGTCTTGCAGGCAGTTCTCAGACATGCTTCTCCCTGAGGCAGGCCGCGAGAGGCAGGGCAGATCTCGCAGGCAGAACTGAAACACCGTACTTGTTATGGTTTGCCTTTGCCTCTGTGGCAATAGCTTCATTAGAAATAGATTGTTATTTGGCATAAATGTATTTGCTGGACTTTCAATACGTTTTTATACTAAATGTTGGAAGTATTATGGAAGCGAAGTAGTAGGGCTCTTGACTCCCCCGTTGGCAGCAGGAGCCTCTTCTCCTGCAGGAAGGCCAGTGCTGCCCTGGGTGTGCAGCCCAGCACAGGCTCCCGCTTGCAGAGACCTCGGCGGAGGCTGCGGTTCCGTACTGTGCTGGGGCCTTGGCTTCCCGACTGGCAACTTCAGCTGTGCCGTCTTTAAGAGTTCCCAGTGTGCTCGTGGAACCCTCCATCAAGCAGGGAGACAGCACACGGCCCTTTTACCTAGACAGCGGGGCTGGCACGGCAGCTACCAGCCCCTCTTGGCAGGCACATTCCCTCTGAACCCTGAGAGCGGCTCAGCCACGCTCCCTTCAATGACGGTCTTTCCGAACAGGCGCAAAGTGGTGACCCGGTGTCGGTAGCAACGCGCTAGCAGGGGCTGGGGCCGTCTAAGGGGGGTGGTGGTCGGGTCACGCACCCTGACAGATCCTCTTTGCCCCCGCAGCTCCGTGGCATGGCAAGGTGGCTTCCAGGTCTGCCCCTTCTTCATCGGCCACGGCATCGGGTCGTACTTTCACGGGCACCCCGAGGTGTGGCACCACGGTAAGTGTCCCTGCCTGCCCGGGCCCGTGTCCCCCTGCTCGGCTCCGCTCCGCCCGGGCGGAGAGAGGGCTCCGGAGAGGGGGAGAGGGAGGGCGGTGAAGCCAGCAGAG
>VWZN01007370.1:240897-251019 GCA_013396955.1 Regulus satrapa | reverse complement strand
ATCTGAAAAAAAAAAAAAAAGAAAAAAGAAAAAAGAAAAATAAAATAGGGTAAACTTTGCAAAGGTCATCAATAAAGACAGGCTGTAAATTTGTCAAAGTGGACTCAGCTGCCACCACGTGTCAGTTCATGCTCCTCTACTTACTCCCAACCCTGAGAAATAAAGCTGCAAAGCCACAGCAAGGAAAACATTCATCCGCACAAGAAATGCAGTAGAGAATGGAATAATAATAATAAAACTGGAAGAAATAAGATTTTCAGAAGTGACTGCTGATTTAAATCTGCTTCTTTTCTGGGCATTCAGTTAGGGATATTTTAAACAGCCAAGATCTCAGGCAGTGCTGGACACCCAAATATAAAAATGGTACCCCAAAAAAAATCAATCATCTAACAATAGCAAAAAGATTAATTTAATTGGGTTTCTTTTTCGTACCTACCACTACTATTAATATTCTTCTTGATCCAGTCAACAAGAAAACCAACATTGCTGTATACTCCTGAGTACTTCTTCCATGGAGGGTGTGTAAAAACCCGAATTTTCTTCTGAAGGACAAACTACTTTGCCTCCAGAATGACCCTGCCCAAGGACAAAGGAGCCTTGTCATGAGCCAGCATCGCTCCTGCTGTTTTTCAAATATCAGTTCAGCAAGGAGAGGTCCCAGCTGCTCACCTGCTTGGGGGTTTTGAAAAGACAAAGACACGCACAACCTTTGTTCAAGGGAAGTTAAAGTTTTTTGCAAGATGGTTGATTAAAATTCGACTTGCTAAGGAGTCTTTCACTGTAAATCACCCCAGCTTTGGGAGGTTTTACACATCCCTTTCTAGAGCCCGTCTGGTCTGGTCGTATCCCGAGGGTGATGTAATTTACTGTGCATGTGTCCTTGCCTTCCTCCAGAGGGAATCCCGCACAGGCCATCCATCCCCTGGGTCACTTTCCTGGCTCTGACACGTGTCAGCTGCAAGGATCGGGACTTCCAGCTGCTGCAGGTTTTTTCCCCCTTTTCTCTTGAATTAAATCTTGTTTAATCTTGTGTCTTGAATTAAAACGCATCATCCAGTAGAGGGGTGAATTAGTGGTTCCAGAAGGAAGCTTTACTCCTCTCCTTTTCAAATGGTCTCAGCCTAAATGATCAGATTTCTCTCCTCCCACCCACGTTCCTTCGTGTCTAGCTGAGCTTACACGAGTGAAAACTTTTAACACGTCCGTTCTCCAAAAACTAGAGTATAGGCAGGACTGTTCCAGCACAGAATGTGGTATTTTAAACCCAGCCACAAGCAGCAAAGACTGCATTCCTGCTCCAGGTGCACCCCAGCCTGTGAGCACACATCCTCGAGGGCTGCAGCAGCTCCTCCTGGGCAGGGAGGCACACTGGGAGCACAGACGGGGTGAATTCCAGGGGCTGACCTGCCCTGGGAAAGCAAAAGGCATCAACATCTGCGAGGCTTGGGGAGAGGTGAGGCTTTAAGTAACTTTGGCTTTATTAATTTCCAAGGTGCCTTAAGAAGGGAGCACATTTAAAAGCGGCTCCAGAAAGTGCCAGCTTTCTCATATTTAAGAAATCAAGATTGTGCATGCGTGACATGGAACGGGGAACATGCAGAAAACTCCATCCAGCATGGGGAGGAAGAGAGTCTTGGAAAAAACATTCATCCAGTGCGAGCAAAGTGGCAACTTGTGCCCTAATCCTTTCTGTCTTTGCGGCAGAAAGACACCAGTGAATGCAGAGAGGACACACCTCTCACTCCCACATCCTGGGGATGCTGAGCTTTAGAGCTCAGCGGAGGCACAGGTCTGTGCTGGCAGTCACACAAAAGCCGTTGTGTAAAATGCAGATTAGGATCAGCAGGCTGCTGGATTGCTGCATCACGGACAACCTGGGAATGGCATTTACATCAAAAAGCTGTTTTGCAAGGTTGATTTGTATTTCACTGCTAAGCAGAGAGCACACAATACGTGTCTGTACTCTTGCTCTGTAAGATCATGAGGTCCTGTTACCCACCATCCATAAATCTCTGAATGCTTCCCCAAGGAGAAGAACGCTCACTGTCGGTCTTGAAACCCCGTGACTCTTAAAACCCACTCTGTTCCCAGCACACACGTGTGGAGCAGAAGAATCCAGAGGCAGTGCGAGCTGTCATGGGTGTAAGCAAGCCTGTGCCAGCCTGGGTGGAGCCAGCAGGCTGCAGGGACACTCCGTGCAGGTGCAGGCATTGCCAGGGAAGGGCTCATCCCAGTGCACCCACCTGGAATGAAGGCAGAGGGCAGCTGGGACAGCCCACTCTGGGGCAAGGGCTGCTCCTTCACAGATGTGCTCGTCTGCAATTTGTATTCTGGCCTGCCGAGGCCACGGAGTCAGGCACAGCTTCTTCACCTCAGATTATCCTAGTGAAGAGGAGCCTGGGCTCACGTGAAGGCATTCCACAAGCATCCTCTGAAACAGAAAGCACTGGTGTTCCGAGAAGTCTTTGGAGGTTAAGGCTGGGAGGAGTAAAGAGCATTCCAGTTAAGAGCAACCCCACAGCTTTTGAAGCTCTGCCTGCTGCTTTTTTTTTGCTAAGTCTTCCAACTTCCCTCATTAAAATGGATCCAAATGTTTAGACCACCATGAGGAGATGATCTTAGCAAAATCAGAGCTTCACCAACATGAAAGCTGCCACTTAACCTTCAAAAGTTCTAGCCTCAAACCTACAGCAAACTCATCCAGTTTTCTGTAGAGTACTGGAGGGGAAAAGGGCAGCTCTAAAATGCTGGTTATTATTTTCAAATATTCTGTAGTCTTTGCAATTGTTTTCACCAAAGGAAGTAGGTGTAAACTGACATACAAGTTGAAATGTTATTGAATTGCTGTACGTGACTTAGCAACATGAAGGAAACAAGAAAAATTAGGTTCTGCTAAAGCCAAAGCATGTAAATGTCATTGTTTTTATTTCCTCAAAATATCTTACTAAAAAATCTGGACCAACTGCAACCATTAGGTATTTTAAGAATCTATGATCCAAAAGGTGCTCTCTATTCCCATGAAGGAAACATAACTTGTCTTACCTGCTGTAACCTTTATTTCTTCTTCAGTAACATTCATGTTTTCAAAATTTTCTTCTCTAGTTGAATTCAGAATATTTAGGTCTAGCAAACAAGAGTGGTGAGTGTGTTAGCAGAATGTCTTGAGTAATATTTGTAATATAGAATAACTTTTATTTCCTTATTTATTTTTGTAGAAGAAACAGATTTCTGTTGTAGGGATCTGTGCGATTATGGTATTAAAGTGTTATTTAAAATGCACCACAAACACAACTATCAGGTTTTGGCCAGATTCATTGTTTGTCTTCACCATTCATTAGGCCTTTGTTTAATGCCTGAAGAGGTTCACAATCCTTTTTTTTTAAATTTTTTTTTCCCCTTTTTTTCACTGAAACAAATTGTTAGATGAGAATCTCCTAGAGGAAAATAATTTTGAACAGCCAATTCGCTGAAGAGCCCTTTGTGCTACCCCAAGGAGGCATTTTCCCAAGTTTCTGTTTCATTTTCTATTACCTGTTGCACAGGAATACTCCTGAACAAAGGAGACTGTAGCTCTGAATCCTCCAAAGGTTTCTGTTTCATCAGAGTGGAAGACAGCCAGCATCACAGCAGAGGAGCTTAGAACAGGTGCTGGGAGGGCAAATCCACAGGACTTGACTGAAAATGAAAAAGCAAAGACTCACTACCAATGAACAGGTACTTTTTAATCCTTTTATTTTTCAACAGTGGGTGCACAATATTCTGTATATTCCAGCTTTCAGACAGGAAGGTCAAAAGTAACCATGACCCAGAGATAAGGAGGCTGAAGACTGATCTATTGCTGGCAGCCTGTCCTCGTTCAGCACTTTCCTCACCAGAACAAGGAGTCTCTGGCATCGTTTCACAAGAGTCTATTGCAGCACCCACACACTTCATTACAAATTAAACACCCCAGCTACCTGATTTGCCCTAACCTAAGCACCAGCTTCAAGCAAGTGCTGAAAACTGTTTCTTGGGATAGGCCTTCCTCTCATTCACTGTAAGCCAAGTGGCTTAAAAAATATTACATGAATGATGCTCTGGAGTGAAAAACAACTGGGCTCTGAAAAGGAGATGTCATGGGTGCTTTGTGTGTGATCTTTCCTATAGAATTTAATCCCAAATTACTGTACTCCCTATTTTTGTCATTAAAATTAATTCAGAACTGCATTTCACACAGAATTTAAACGCTCAAAAATGGTTCATTCAATGTGGCTTTGCCTATGTAAGTTGAGAAGAATTAGCAATAAGTGCAAGCATTTTTCAAAGTACTGAAAATAGTACCTGAGACTCTACAAGTAATCTTAATTTACACTAAAGTAGGGCTATTTAAAGTCATAAAAGAAATAGAAAATCCCCCCTCCACACCCAAAAAAAAAAAAAAAAAATCAAAAGTCAAACCAATTTCCTCCTCTTTTCCCACATCTTCATACACAGTCATCACAGGAGCAATCTTCACTCTATTGTACTTCAAAAGACTGGTGTGTAAGCTTTAAATTAGAAAATGAAGGAGCGAACCTTGTTGTGAAAATCATATGGAAAAAACTGAAAGAGCTACCAGGTCTTAAGAATTGTGAGTGATTCCTGCAAGGTCTGATTTCTGTGGCATTCAGACCTCTCACAGGTGATACATAAATATTAAATTTTCCAAGAGAATCCATCATGATAAAATTTAACCCAGGAAATCCCATTTTACCATAACCTATCCAATCGAAACCTGTCTTTTTCGGGATGGATCGTGATTTCTCTTAACTGCATCCAGCAGGATTACTCAGGCTCATATTGCTTGATCTTGTTTGTCCTTAGCTGCATCTTTTCTTGTTAACTCGGTGGTGCCCATTTTCACCATGTAGACACAAAATGGATTCGTGTTATACCTTGACTACGTGGTCCTCTGGAGCACGGATAATCCACTGACAGCCTGCCAGGTAGTTCACACTCTCCAACTTCCAAAAGGACAGCCAGGGACTCACAGCCAGAATCTGGAAATCCAAGCAGGCAAAAATGGAAAGGACAGAACCAGCTGGAAATGCTGCCCGAGCAAGAACATCAGGAGTTCTTTTAAGACTCTGCAGGTGGCCCTTGGGCCCATCCCTAGGGGATGCACCTGCTGTGCACAGCCAAACCAAACCCAATTCTCCGTGAGGTTTTTTAGCCTCAGCTGCCTCCCTCAAAGCCCTCCCATGGAAGCATCACTCACACAGAAATACCACAAAAGCTTCCTCTGGTTCATTTTCTCCTGACATTTTTTCCAGGTCCCTGCCCAAGAGTGCAGGCAGGCACGTCACTTGGCTTGAACTTACCAGGAAGAAGAGCCGGTGCAAGAGCTTTGTAGGTGATGGAAAAACCAGTTCCATAATCCTCGTCGTCAGAAACAAATTTTAGCCTTATGCTATAGGAACCAATCGAAATGGGTAATGGAAGATGTCCTCCACAGAATTTCCCTGAAATATAACATCAGAGAATGATCAGTGTTTAAAAGCCTTCAGTTACCTGAGAAAACCTGCATGTACCATTTTTAATACTTAGCTATAAATATTTTAGGATGAAAAGGCCATTTCCTATTCATCCCTCTTTTTTCCCCCTATTAATCCATTAGCACAAAGAGATTCACACTATTAAAAATTAAAAACCATTGACACCCAAAATGTGATACAGTTCCCTACCAGGCATTTTCCAATCTCTTCACCTCCCACACTCTTATTCTTTTATTTCAGATCCTACATCTCAATGTATCAATCAAGCAAATGCAAGCAAAATGAAGAATAAAGAGTCAGAATAAAGGGTGCTCTGACAGGTTATAGATCTTAAAGGTCTTTTCCAACCTGAATGATTGTTTCAAAGAACGAAGGGACAAAAACTCACCCATGAGTCTGTCATCTTTTGAATAGACTGATAAAGAATCATAGTCACAGAACGTTTCTGGCTCTACATCAAAGTGGGAGAAACGAAGCCATATGTAATTCCCTTCTGGCACAAATAGAGTCCTTATACACAATCTGGAATAAGGAATCAGTTCCCATTCACAAAAATGCAACCAAAACCATCCCAAAGCCTGCACTTGTATGAGGAATGTTCTCTGAGGGAAGACTGTGTTTTCTCTGCTTACTGGTGCTTTTGGTAGAACTGTTCAGGCCTTCCAGGAAAATGTAATTCCCCTTCACTGTTGCAGAGTTCGCCATCCTGGATGCTACAAAACGCTGTGAGTTAAAACATAACGGAAGGAATCAGGTTTGACACAAATGCAATCAGCTGTTCCACCAAAAATCTCAGACATCTGGAGGATATTGTGGGACAGGATTGCTCAGCTGCACTTGGTTTCTGCTGGCAGACTGATGCTGTGTCCTCTCTCTTCCCTCTTCTATTTGGAATTACGGTAAATCAGCTTTAAACCCCATCATCTGGGAGCAAGAATGAAGCCCTGCCAATGGGCTCTCTTATTTTTTTGTAAGTGGCAGCACTTTTTTTTTTTTTTTTTTTTTTTTTTTTTTTTNTTTTTTTTTTTTTTTTTTGCCTTAAAGAAACTCTTGGCAACATGAAGACTTCAGAACATATAATTTTTTTTGTGAGGAAAAACGGATACCCCAGAGCATAACAAAATGTCAGCCCATCTGAAATAATGCCATTGGTTATATTACAGCAGGAGACTTTTGCAACAGCTCGATGTGCTCTTAAAAAAACACTTTAATAGAAGAAGCAGCAGCTTTCCTCTTCAGCCAAGTGTCAGCAGAAACACCACAAAACTCATCTCCTCTTGCCCTTCCACCTCCTTGCAAGGTAACCCAGTAAGAACAACATTAACTATGTAAACACAAACTAATTTAAGGAGTCAAGTGCTTATTAGGTTATTTCCCCTGCAGCATCCTTGGAAGACCAGTAAAAACTTGCAAAAATGTTTTCAAAAAGGTTTCTTCCTTTATAAATTATATAAGCAATTATTTTGCAGTGGGGGAGAGATTTTTATGAACAAACACAAATAGAAGATGCTGGGGGAAAAGTAATGTACTCACCTGTGGAGCTTTTCACTTTCAGATCTAATAAAGCAGGGATAGGGAAGGGGGAGGAAAAAGAAGAATAAATTACTGTAGTTTCGTATTCACTATTTACTTTTGTCCGTGTGAAATGGCAGTTTTGTACAGCTAGCACATAGGCAAATCCCTGTGCTCTTTGGGGACGTGGGGCCTACAATAAACTAGGGATTGGAATCAAAACAAAATTGCAAGTTCAGGCAGTGCTGACGTTGGAATCAACGGTTCTGGAGCAGCCACTACCAGAATGAACCATGCTTTGACAGGCCACTACTCAGACTGAGCAGCACTTTTTCAGAAGCTGAACCCTTCTCATTTTTCTCTGACATATTATGGGGGTTCCGTCTTTGAATCATTAATCAGAGATGGTTTCTAATAGGAAATTTTATTTTTCTCTGCCCAATCTTTTTTCTTCTCCTTGGCTAAACATCTTAAAAAACCTTGCATCAGTTTTTCAGTTCTCTCTAAGTTTTAACACAGCCTCAAAAACCCTTTTTACAAAATTAGCCCAAACTAGAAGAAAATATCAATTCAGTTCCTTAGTACCCTCAGTAAAGTTCACCCCTGCCATTTCTCTCTGACTTGGACAGCAGTGCCTGCTGGTCACACACTGTCCCCCTGCACAGAGGGAACTCATGGCATTTTGGGAGGACTGAAAAAAAACACTTCTGAGCGTGACTCGTCCCCATGTTGTCAGAGTCCAAGTAGGAGGCAAAGTGGAAGAGAGGCAAACATTTACAATGCTCTCAGTTTGGATTTGACAACTGCCAGGTGATACCACACACTTGAAGGGATTGTGAAATGCTGCAGTGCTTTGACAGGAAATCATATAAGCACTGTGTGGTGAAAAAAAGATAAAATTAAATAAAATGTTCTGAGGCAGAGGATTTGTTACAAGCGAGGGATGCATTACTGGGGGGACTCATGCTCTCCTGAACCCAGGACAGCACCACACTGAGGTCTGTGAATATTCCTGGGGATCCTCTGCTGTGATGCTGCTTCTTCTCGTTCCTCATCCAGCCACGGGCACATCCCATCCCCCAGGAGATGACACCAGCCAGGGTCCAGGCCCTGGCTCACCTCGGCACAAGAGAGGGCCCCTGGAGTCTCCCTGGAAAAAAGCCCAGCAAAATCCCATGGCCAGAGCTCATACAGCTGAGCAAGCCTCAGAGAGTTCATTGAGGTCTCTTTTGTGCCCCACTAAAAACCTGCAATGCAGGGGTCAGTAATGTTTAAAAGAGCAGTGAAGGCACACGTATTTTTAGGGTGTTTAAGCCAGGATTGTCCAGAAGGGGAGAGACAAATTGATTCCCTCGTGGCTGCATCTCGGATGTGCATGAGCACATATAAAAGGACTGAGAACAATCACTTTACCTTTATCCTACTTCCTTTCCTTCCTGTAATACAATTCTTTCTACTTTCCTCCTCAGCATCTAGACAACATTAACCAATTTATCATGTTTTCTGAAGTTAGAAAGCCCTAATCATGATTACACCAGGGTCCATTGCAAAACTGCTCTCAGGAACCCGTCCTGCAACCCGTACAATAATTTATATGGAATCATGTCATTAAGGGCATTGCCCCATAGGAGACTTTTGAAAGAATTCATACACCCAAATCTCCCAGTTTACAGTGGATTTGTTTACTTTGGCCCACAGAGCTCCCAAGGAACGCTCCTAAGCACACGGGGCCCTGACTCAGCTGACCTGGCAGGCATCTCTTCCTCCCTGTGGAAATCCAGCACCACGCTATGGTGTCACCTTGGACTGTGGTGTCACCTTGGATGGGTTTCTTGAAAGTTGGCAGCGCTCTTGAACACTCTCTGCTGTTTAGGATTGGGACATTGCCTTCATACCTGACCCAAGGGAGCAGTCAGCCCATCTGAAACACAAATCCGTGCTCGTGAGGAAGGCTGAAAGCTGAACCATGTCACTGCTAATGCACCACAGAAATCAGCTGGAAACTCACTCCAAGGCAAGGCACAAGCATGTTCTGGCAAACATTCAGGGTTTTTTGTCTATAAGCTGTTTTACTTGAAGAAAAAAAACCCAAAATGTTTCAAAATCCGAAGGTGTAGATTTTGTGATTACCCATTTTGAAGTGATTCACAGGAAGGCAAGCAAAGAAGCAACATCCCATTTTGAGATTACAGTTCTGAAGGCCAGTTGAAGGTTATTTTTGGTCTGGCTCTGACCTGTGCAATCAAGCTCTTAGATTCAGGAAAAAAAAATAATACTGTGAGGAGCTTCCTTTTCGTTAAATGGCCCCAAGTATTGCAGATATATCCAGCTTCAAACTTTCCACCTGGGTGAGGAAGACATGCTAGCAAAACTGATGAACCTGCCACACAGGGACATGAGTTTTATTGGTAAGTATTTGAAAGAACAATTACAAAAAGCTTCCTTTATAAGTGTTGGAGGGTTTTTAACAAAAATAAAAATATTGCTTTTTTTTGGTGGAATCTGTAAAATTAATCTTATATTGACAATTTATCTTCCGCATGCAAAAACCAATAAATTTTTCTCCATGAAAAAGAAAGATCACAGCTAACTCTGACCTTACTAAAGCTGAAGGTGCCATCCAGCTTCAAAAGGGCAATGCCATATATTTCATTGGAGTTCTGGGGTCAAACCTGGGGTGCTGAGTGACAGATTCGACAGGCAGTGTCTGCTCATTGTCCCCCCTGAGCCCCAGGTCCTGCTCTCCTGCACTGACATCCAAATATTGCAGCAGGTTCCTGTGGAACAGAAAAAATAAAGTTCAGCTACGCAATCTTCAACGTGGAAGGGAAAAATGGAGTTGGTTTTGAAGTGAGAAGTTATTACTTCTGCTGCCCAGTTCCTTTCATCTGCAGATCTTAGAGCACTTAAGATGTCCAGTCAGCAAGAGCTGAGTAAGCCCTGTAATAGGGATTGGGAGATGAAGAGAAAAGAACTGAAAATAAAAAAGCTTTTGCTGCAGGTCTGACCACGGTTTGGTGGTCCACTAAGGAACCAAGCCCTCTTACTGTGTTTAAAAGTGTTCAGCCACATTGCTTTCTGAAGGGGGAGGGAAGAT
>VWZN01007370.1:192464-231598 GCA_013396955.1 Regulus satrapa | reverse complement strand
AAAATTGGGAAGGGGAAAGGCAAAAGGAGTGAAAGCAAAAAAAGCAAAATAGTGGAGCTACAAAAAAAACCCAAAAAAAAAAAAAATCTACCCAAAAAAAACCCCAAACCAAAACAAAAAACCAAAAAAAAACCCCAAAAAAACAAAACAAAAAACGTATAAACCCCTTTGTTTGTTTGTAAGTAACACAATCATGCAAGCTGTGAAGCAGAGCCATGGATGTACAGCCAGCCTGCTTTGGAGGGGATAAATTTCAGCTGTCTCAGCAGAATTTGGCAAAGTTGACAGAGCTTAAGGGGGCAGGTTCCTCCTGTCAGGCCTGCAATGACAGGGCAGAGCCAGCTCCCAGCAGCACGTTGCAACAAAACTCTCACAGAAGAGTCTCAAAAAGCTTCAGAAAATGGATTTAAAGGGTTTCCAGGGCATGTGAAACTGCAGTGGATGGGAAACTGAACTGTGCCACCGGTCGAGTGTCTTGAGCAATTCAGCCAAGAGCTGGAGGACTCTGACTAATGGCACAGAGCACCACAGAAACCACAGCACGCTCAGGGACAGGAAGGCTCCTGCCTCTCATCAGCAGATGTGAGAGATTCCCAGCAGCTGCTGAAACCTGAAATTGAGTTCTTGACACAACTACTGCAGTGGAGTCCTCCTAAGGCAGGCAGGCAGGTGAGGTTTTAATGCCCAGCCCACATTTCTGACAGAGTGGCACAAGGAGATGGGCTCCACTTTTATTCCTGGCTCAAAAAAAAAAAGTGAATTCAGCCAAGGCAGACACGGTGTTAATTTAAACTGGGCAGGCTTTGTTCTTAATTTGATGTAAACAGAACTAAACCACCGACAAATCCTGGGCATGCCTAAGACTTCGTGGCCGTGGGGGTTGCGAGCAGCGCTTTGCTGATCGTGCAAGAGGTCTGAAAAAACAGAAAAAAGCCAAAAAAACCCAGGCAAACAACAAAAGTAGACAGCAAATACTAACTCCCTGCAGGAAAAAAAAAAAACCAAACCAACCAACCCAGCTGAGGCACACTGAATAGCAGAGTTTCTTTCACAACTTTGTGCACAATGCAACCCTTTTGATGTAGGAAAGCGCCACGTCAAGCCCTCGGAACAGCAGATCACAAATGCTGCAGAATGCTGTCGTTTTGTGCCACTCTGTGCTGGCTTATTTTGAATTAGCGCACACCATTTTCTGCGCTGTTCCTTGCTCTAATGCAATATGTATGGGGGTTCCATCACTAATTCATGGTTTAGGAACTCTCTGCTTTCTCTAGAGCAAGGGTCGGGGTAAACTGTAGGTTTTGGTGTCTTTTTATGCAAGCAGCAACAAAAAAGAACCAAAAAGGCCCCAGCACAGAAAGCTTTGAGTATTTTTGCGTGTGGGTGGGTGGGTGAGTGGAAATGGGGTAGGATAGAAAAACAGCACAGCAAACTTGACCTCCAGAGTAACCTACCAAAAAAAAAACCACAAAAAAAAAAAAAAAAAATAAAATCCCCAAACAAACAAACNNNAAAAAAAAAAAAACATAAAATCCCCAATCAAACAAACAAACCACACCCCAGTATTTCTACCTGCAATGTTAGAGGTCCTCTGTGGACTTAGTAAAGGCTTGGGCAACCTGAACTGCTCCCAGGCAGCAGGAAAACAAAACAAAACGTTCCTGCAGCTTCAGAGGCTCTCTCAGCCTGCAAGGATGGATGCTGGATTTTGGGCTGAGAGGAGTTAATCATTCAAGCAGCCTCCAGCGTTGTCAGTGTTGCAGGCAGGGGAGAACCACAAAGAAAGGAGTGGTTCCTCACTAGGTGTGCTCAGAGTGAGTCACTTTTCAAACAGCAGAGAGGAGTCGCAGGTTGAGAGCCCCAAAGCCTCTGCCACGGGCCAGGATTCACCACCGAGCACAAGAAAATTCTGGTTACAGACTGATTTTTCTGCGCTCTCACTGCTTCTGTCACTTGGGAGCTGTGCCCAGCTAAGGTTCTCCTGCCCAGATTGAGGTAAATATAAAATTGACACACACAGAGCAGCTGTCTGGACTTAATGGAAGTGGGAAAACCTCGACTAAAGAATGTGGGTGCACTTTGGCTTAAATCTTCTTAAACTTGAAATGTTATCTTTTTAGTTATACTGCTTCATTCCGCACTCTGAAATCCCTATTATGAAGCGAAACAGTTAAATAAAGAAAACCGGAATTTCACACCTATGAGTGCTGCAAGAGTGGCCACTGCAAAGGTTAGAATAGCAGAAAGGCTGAAACAATTAAAAACAAGAAAAACAAACAAAAAAAAATTAACTCAGAACCTCCGAGGTGCTGCTCTTCTGTTGCCTGTTTTACACATATTTTTGACCATCTGGACACTCAGAAACTTCAGTATGTACAACCCCAGCTGAGGAGCTGCAGAGGAGTTATGAGAAGTCCAACTGGGTTTTATGCATTTAATGATCTTGACTTCTTGACCGAGCAAAGGAGACCAGAGGAAGCTCCATTTGCCATAATTTGATTGCTGTTGGCACCCAAACATCCCAGCAAGCTCTGCAGACTTCACTCGTGCTAAGTCCTCTCCTACAGAGAGCTCGTGATTCTTGAAGCAAAAAAAGTGCTGGTTTTAGAGTTAAAGTTGAAATTAAATCGTCTGCTTTAATTGGCCAACCTCAAATGGCATCTGAGCCCGGCGGTTTGCCCGTTCAGACACTTCTTTCCCTTTCAGGAAAGCTCTCTTTAATCAGAACACTCCTCTTAGCCAACAAAAGCTGACAGGTAACAGCGCACAAGAAGGACGGAATGGTTTGGATGGGGAGGGACCATAGGGATGAGCCCATCCAAAAACCACACCGGAGGAAAAGCAGCTGCAGTGTTGTCATTAACAGCACATTCCCTCGACCACTGCTTAGCTCTGCATTCCAGCTGCCTTTAAAAATTAACTCTAGGGCTCAGCTCCTACAGAGCTGTAGGGAAAAAAGGAAAATGGAAAGGCTTTTTGCTTTTTTTTTAATCTCCTCAAATGTGTGCAGTTACAAGGTCCCAGGTTGTTTTCATTAACTAATTGGCACGAGGAAAGTGCTTTTCGTGCAATGCAACTGAACCCACACCGCTGCTTTCAGCTCTCCATTTCTTGCTACCTGCTCAGGCGTGTGCAAAGAGCACTTTGGGGCCCTGACACGGTCTCTCAGCGAATTCATTTTCCACTTGTCAAGCTTTCAAACCCAAAAGGAAACAAACTACAGCCCACAACACCTCTTAATTGCAGACACAAAAATAGCTCACATGGCATAATTTTTAATTTTCCACACTTTTTACTAATCCTTTCTGTTCACAACTCCATTGTCCTGGAGCAGAATTTATTGACAGCACATGCTCTCTGTTAAAAACTGAGAAAGCCCAGGCTCCAAATACAGCATTCAATACACCTGTAAGGGTAAAATGGAGATAATAAACCTTCCAGCTCCTTGGAGCAATGGAAATCCTCTTGTCCATCTTGCACTGCAAACATTTCAGCTTTTGCTGCAAAGATGGACATTGGAAAGCCACTCATACATTTGTGTAGATATATATATATATATATATATGTGTGTGTGTGTGTGCGCACATATATGCTTGTAGAACTTACACCCAAAAAAGAAAAAAAAATCATGTAATTTAGAGGGGATGTTTTTTATTTGGAAGTTGGCACTGGCATTTTAATCTGCTATTCAGTAATGAGTTAGAAAATGTTTAATTTTAATGCAGTTCAGCCTGGCTAAATATCCCATTATAGCATGTAGTCTGCAAAGCGTTAAACTTCAATGAATTTAGAAAGTATAACCGGTACAAATTTTTTTTTTACTCAAGTACTTTTAAAGCACAACATTGGTACAACTTACAAACAGTCCCCTGAGGCAAGGCTCTGCTTAAGAAGTTAATTACCAGGTAAGAGTGACCTGGGCTCTGGTTCTCAGTTCCCAACTAATTTTCAGCCATTCCTCTCCAAAGAAAAAGAAGAGACAGAGCAGCAGTGCCAGAAAAATCTGCTCCAATAGTGTGGCAGTGCATATCGAGGGTAGTTGCATGTCACTTCTTCAGAATACCGAATATTACTTTTTTTTTGTAAGTGTAACAACACACACAGCTCCAAATGTTAGTGCAATTAAAGCCAAGCACAGCCTACCAATCCACACCACGTGCATTCCCATTATTTTAGCCCAAAGACAGCGGCCAGGAGTCTGTTGTCCAAAACCTGCAATATAATCAAATTTCACTTACAGCTTTGAGACGCCGTGGGCAGGAGGGCTGGCAGCAGGCCCCTCTGTTTCAGGTGCTGGGAGCCCATTTTTCAGCATCACTCGAGGCACTTGAGCTGAACTCCTTGTTCTGCTCTAAACCCCCAGGCAGTTACTGTGCAACACCCCAGTCTTTTGGCAGCACCACATGCTCATAATTACCTGTTCTAAACTCTCCCACCTGGGTTTCTAAAAAAAAAAAACCAACCCAGTGAGAGAAAGATGACCTGCACGAAGGTTTCATGCTTTAAGGATTATCATGGATGCAAGTCACCATCTTCACTTGTCAGGTTTTAATGGCTTTATGACAGCAAATGCAAAAAAACATCTCAGTGTGGTGACAACAACCTTTCAGGATTATGAAGGGTGTTACTGAGAGCATGCAGGTGCAGGTATTTATGCACTTTGTTATAGAAAAAAAAAAAATTCATTTCTAATTAGAAGATATTTGATAGGTGTCAGGACAACCTTTAAAGAAAAAGCACCAACTGCTTCCATATTCAGTCTCTGACTTTTCAGAGCATTTTCCTCTTTGCCACGCCACATTAAAAATATTTTAGCCCATTAATTCAGACATACCTAGTATTTTCTTCCAACAGATTAACTCCTAACAGTACTTTCCCTGCAGTCAAAGCAGAGACTGATACAACAGGGGGATCACTTAACACTTGAAAACGTGGGAACTGTTCTCTGTCTCTCTAACCAGAGCACTGCTATGAAAAAAGCCTTCAGAGAATGCTACTGGAGTAGAAGTTCCTACAGTATCTTTAGCCACCTAACATCCCATAGATTTTTGAGTCACATTTCCTGCTCTTTGAATTCCAGTGCAGGTGCTAAGCAGCCAGTGGCTCTGAAATGCAGGAACCCCGTGGAGTGCAGGAAGCAGCAAAGCAGCAGCTGATCCATCCAGAAGGTGATTTACTGGGCTAAGTGCAGCACATTCCCATTAAAAATGGATAGACTCCGTTTGCAATTAGAGTCACAAAGAGTGGGAGGTACCTTGCATGCTCTTCTTTCCAAATCAAATATTTATCAGAGGAAAACCACAGGTGTCACTGACAAGGAGAGATTAGCTGTGACTTAAAACCACACACCTGGATTGAAAAGTGGTGAGTACATGCTCTGCTTACTAAGTAACCTTAAAAGAGCACGTGTTAGCCCAGGCAAATTAGAAAGCCTTTCATTTGTTTCCAAGAAGTAGAATTTCATAGTATTTAAACTCCAAGGTGGCGTTTTCCTTACAGTGCCCAGCATTAATGAAGTGTTTACAGCCAAGACCATCCAATCTTTTTGTCTCCAGTCAGCCGAGCGGGTGGCGAGAGCAGAGGCACCAATGGCAGCATCTGGGGTGGGGAAGGAAAACCAACCAGCAAAACAAGAGCTTTGAAAAGTTGGCTTGCTCAGTGCAATCTATAAAATACTCCATAAAATACTCCAGTACCGGAATTTACTGAAGCATATATTTAAATCTGGAGCTCAGGTCTTATTTTTTTTAAAAGCTTCTTCAGCAAGGGGACGAGGAAGCCAAAACCCCAACGTGGAATCTGCCGGCAGGATTGTCACTGTTGGAAAGTGACACAAAGGGAAAAGGTGATTATTGGGAGTCCTACATTCGATCTGGCCTGAAGTTCACTCGAACCCTTCCCCTCGTTACTAGGCACAAGATTCTGAAGCTACAAATAGCAGGTCTCTGACCTAAACTGGGAGAGCCTTTAGGAAACAGGAAAGGTAAGATGGGCTTGAAAGACAGAGGCAAACAAAAACCAACCAGTCCCTCTCAAAGTAAAGGTGATTTCGCACGCTTGAGGAATACATGAGAACAAATACCAGCCATATTCAGCCTCCCTCTCCCTTAATTTAACCATTTCCTTTTGTTTCCACAGGTCTCTCTCTCTCCCACCCCACAATGTGACTGCTTTTGCAAAGTCTCTGCTTATTTTAAGCATTTGCCTTATGATTCTGATTCATACTGAGAAAGCTGTATACCAGAGGAAGTCAAGTCTCCTAGCTTTAGATTCTTGAATTCCACCCAAGCAGGTGCCTAAAACAGCAAGCATAACTATTTGTGGCCTGGACATCCAGTTCTGGGATAATTTCATCAGGAATGAAGGAAAGGATGAGCAACTGAATTCCATAAAGATAAAAAAATATTCAGTTCTATTATGCCATCTTGAATGTGGATTAAGGCTGACATACGGAAGTTTATAGTGCCCAAGTACCAAATCATTTTCACTGAGGTGGCAAATCAGAAAAAAACCCAAACAAATCAGATGTTTGTTGATGAAACCAAGAATAGCACAGCTCCTTTCTGCTCCTCCTGTTTCTACATAAAGGACACAGCAAAAAATCCTAAAACAAGGGGCAAGGGCAATTTCAGATTAAATGCTCATTCTACCCCCCAGAACACTGTAACTAAGTGGTGCTTTTCATCCTTTAACTTCTACGGATCTATGGCAAGCTTCCTTTTTTCCACGTGCTCACTCACTAAGAAGCCAAAGTGATCTTGCTTCTCCACGTCGGGCCACGAATTTTCCAAAAGCGAGAGCAGCTACGGAATCAAAATCCTCAAAGGTGTAACAGCTCAATTAGAATGACATTAAAGGCTCATGGTAACACTCCCAACACTTGAGGTTAATGCCTGTAACTGAATCAAGAATTTAAAAGATCCCATTCACCCTACATAGGGCCCGTGGCTCGGAGCATTCCAGTGCTGGAACTTGTGCTCTCACCAATTATTTCACCAATTAGCCACGGTTCCTCCCTGTTAAAAATAAAAGCTGCTCAGAACCCTCACTGTTCCCTATTCCAGAAGAGACAGTTGCATAATTACTAATTACCTATCGGTGAGTCACAATAGCTGTGCAGCAGGGAAAGCCAAAGCTCCTGCACTGAAGGAAAGCACTGAGACAACAGCAAGGAGAAAAGCATTTATAAAAATATCTTGGAAGTGGAAGCGGGATTAAATTTAGTTGGAGATGGCAGAGCAGCAGCTGGGTTACACAACCTTTAACTCCCGAATGCTCTGCAGGCAGGAAAGAGGCCAGAGCTGCCTGAGAGCTGAGCAGGGCTCCACAGCAGAAGGAAAGCTGGAAATTAAAGTGGTGAGTGAGAGCTGTCGACCTTCTCAATTTATGGTGGTAGGGCACACCTTGAAAGTAGGAGCTGACAATTCCCATCAGCTGCTCTCTTTCTAGAGGCTCGCTCAAACTTTACACGGTGAAAGTCTCCAGGCCAGACAAACAGAGAAACTGGCAAACAAAAAATACAGCTGAATGCAACTCTCCAGAGCGGGGATTCTTTGGTGGCTTCTCTTCATTTCTGTTTTCCAGTCTGCTCAACAGGATGTGAAATGAGCATAAATAGTATGGGAAGTTTCACTTCCCAGATGGGTGCTTCTCAATAATCCAAGATACCTTTACAAACCTGTTCTTTGCTTCTCAGCAACACAGGGTTTGATACCGTGAAGAGAGTGCAAAATGTTCAACAGCACAAGGCGTAGGGGACAGCATCTTTTTGGCCTTTTGCTTCCAAGGGAATTTGAGACCAACAAAAACCATCTCGGGTTTGGTTTTTCAGTCTTTTAAGCTTAAAGCTGACAGACCACAAGCTTGCAGATCTTTGGGATTGTAGTCTTGCCAGAAAAAAAAAAAAAAAAGGGGAGGAGGAACCAGTGAAAACTGAATATTCCAAGAAATAATTGTTAAAAAACAAAAATCCACAACATTTTGGTGATGCACTAACTTAATGCTACCTTTCCCTCCCTCGCCACAAAATGTAGATGCCATAAATAACTGGAGTTGCTCAAAACGTTAATCCCTAAAGCTTCTGCAAAACCACAGTACCTTTTTCAAACCGTTCGAAAATGCAGATGGGCTCATACTATTTAAATAAATTTCAAACTAACAGTACAGATCAACAAGCAATGACAGCAAGAGGAAAAGAGGCTGGCACACAAGGAAGTCACGATGACCAGGGGATTTTCCACCACGTGTTCTGACAGCAGCTCGTGGAGTTTAGATTCTGAGGGTTTGGTGGGGTTTCTGGGGTTTGTGATTGTGAAGCTTTTCTGGTTTGCTTTTTCTAAAATGCAAATCAGTCAATAACTTGATTTCCATGTTTTCTCACAAAGGGTAAGAGCGTGGCTCACGTACATTAAGATGGCATTTAAATGATCCCTGTATTTTCCACAAATTAGACTAAACAACATAAAAAGACACAATGAACACTGCAACAACACTTTCAAGGGATTTGTTTATTTTTGGTTTACAAACAAAGGCACCCAATATTTCTGTTTATGTCTTATAAAAGCTCACAGATTTAGCATTTGTTTCCAAACATCTGTTCCTACAGCAGAGAAAAACATTACAGGAAAATGTAATTTGATTTTTTTTTTTTCCCCTGGTCCCCAATTAAAATACCAGTAACAGTTCAGTGATAATGTTGTTTCAGTCTGTTCCTCTTCCTATAACCTGCTAGTCAAAACACTGAGTCTGCCTTTGTGGACCAAAACGTAGTTCCAGTATCTTTCTGACCAACATCCTTCATGTGCAATCTGCACTGGTGTGAAGAACTGCAGGAGGACAGAAAAAACCCAAGAGTTCCAGGTAGAATTTCACAGACTGACCACGGGAAGTGACAAAACCAGCAGAATAAATGTGACACCGAATCTACTGTAGTTCAATAGGATGAGTGATGAATTGGTGTAAAATACCAACAGGGGCACAGAACGACTCCAAAGAGGGGGAAAATGGGTTTCTAAATTGGCAAATGTTTAGTGCAGAGGTTAAATAAGCCCAAAGTAATCCCTTTCTTTGTTATTGATCCACAAGACTAAATTTCTAAGCAGTGTCTTGGGCCAGGAGTAATCGTCTCATTGGCATCATAGTTTATCTCAGTATATTAACAAATCAACGTTAGAAGCATCATGTTCAAATTTTCATCTATTACGTTTATAGTTAGAAACAACCACAGCTCCTAAGTGGATTGTTTCACAGAACAGCTTCCAGAATTATGATGGACTTCATCTTCAGCAAACTTCAGCCACGTGCCAACACGGGACAAGGGGTGCCACTGCACAGGAGGCCCCTCGGAATAAAATCTAGAATTCAGGAATGCTTAAGCATACTTTCAGGTCTAGTGAGACACTTGGGGAGGCAGCTAAAAATGTCATACACCTACTGTATCTGTTAAAGTGTAACATCTCCAAGCACAGAAGCCTTAATTGAGTTCAGAGAGGTCTCTCACACAAGGTGTGGTCCTAGACCGTGTAGGCTTTTCATCACGAGCTTGATATATACACCAGGAATTTTAAAAAGGAATTACAGCTTAACTACTTACTACAGAATATTCAGCTTCGACAAGGAAGCCATTATCTTTTCAAAAGGAGATCTACACCTGCAGGAAAGGTGTTCTCTTTAAAGTAAGAGTTTTTAGAAGAATAGCAAAATAAGTTCTTTACAAATTTAATTCAATAGGACAAAAAACTACCAAGGGCAAGTATAATATAGTTCTTGTGTAATTAAGTCCTTATTTGCCTTTCCAGGCAGATTCAAGAACAAATTCATCAGTACAAACTGATTTGAATGAACAAACACTGGGCAAGGGTGCTGGTCAGTGCATGAATCAGAGGAACACTACAGTGTTCTCAAATCTGTGCAACCAAAATTTGAAGGGATCCTCATGTATTGCCTTGAATTAAGGAAACAAGGATTCAATCCTTTCTTACAACTCGCCCTTTTTACAAATGTCTTCCCTACTGAAACAAAGTAACATGCAGGGAAAAAAATAATCAAAACCACCCAAGAGATTTCTTCAGGTTAAAAGTTAATAATTTAAGTTAAAAGATAGATGGAAGAACTGTTAACATCTATTTGTTTTGGAGCAAGGTGAATCTTGCTCTGCTTGCCCAGTGAAATGAGGTTTTACTAGGGCAGGGATGAGAAAGTGTGCTTGTGCATTGGTGCTGCCCATGCATCAAATTTAACAGCTCAGAGATTTTGAAAAAAAAAAATCATTAATTCTTGAAGTATTTGCTAACATTGCTTACAACTTAAAACCAGCTGTATCTCTTAATGAAAGTCTACAGCTTGTTCAGCTACTATTACCAGCAATATAAATAGCAACCAAGCATAATAAATTCCTTTTCATTACCATTTGCCCTTTGAAGTCAGAAGTGCTGGCTCTGTGTTCTCAACAACAACAACAACAAAAAGAAAGCATTAAAAAGAAGACAGTCAATGGCTTTATTTGCCCCTCTCTCGGTAACGCTTCCTTTTATCTGCTCAATGCAAGGATCAATTCTGCTTTCAGAGTAGCAAATTGTTCATGCCAACACAAATGCAAGTTGGACACAGCCAGGTTCAAGCACAGAACTGAATCACAAAGTGCATTCTGAAGCCCAGACATAAAAAAAATGCCTTTCAGTAAATAAGGAAGGTTGGTTCATTTCTTAATTTCTTTTTTTTCTTTTAAAGCAAAGGAGGCACCATTGTTGCATCCCTGCTTTGAGGGGAAGGGAAGAAGTGGCAAAACCTGAAGACAAAATACAAAAGTTCTCAATTATTTTATTTCAGGAGATCCAGAGTCATTTGTACACTTTTGCAACTTGCAAAAACCCTTTGTAATTTAGAAAGAATTTAAAATAAATAGGTCTACAGCAACTAGTATCTACTATGCCGATATTCGTCTTGCTCAATGTGGAGTAAAACTTAAAAGAATAAAGAAAATCATGTTAAGGCAGATTCCAATCCAACACATTCCAAATTGCACAGTTATGTTGGTCAGTGGTCTACTATGTCTTCCCCAGGTCAAAGAGTTAAAGTTATCTAAATGCTTTTCTGAGCCAATTCAACGTGGCACTTGCCCTTCGTATTTGCTCCATCTCCAGGAAGATACACAGCTAACATTACAAACACCATACCGCTCATTTCGCACACCTCAATTTAAAAAAAGAAAAAAAAAAAAAATGAAATTATGCTTCACGAAATGTGAGATGACTACATGTTACAAGGGTTTGTGCAGTTAGACCACCGTATGCATAGATGTCCTAATGCTAAACTCTCTTCCTCAGTATCTCATTGTGCTGGAGGCTCTGAAGTAGGAGAGGAACTTGTAACACAGGCTAACCACAAAGTACCAGATGTTCCTCGCCATCTGTGACCTTGCGATGAAGATACGCCAGATCAGGATCACGAGAATCGTGTTGAAGCCGTAGCGAATGTTCCTTAACCTGGGCAGAAACAAAAGCAACCCATGAAGAGCCAAAGAAATAAAAAAGAGGAGAAAAGAACGCTCTGGAAATTAACTTCTGGCGTGGATCAACGCCGTTTGTTTATCTGTTCATCTCAAGATGTGAGTAATGACAGAAGTGAGTAACAGACAGAGAAGGATTTTCACTGCTGAAAAGCAGAAGGAAAAACCAAGGAGCAGAGTCAGTCCCTGCTTCCCACCACATGCACTTCTGCTTGATGGAAACCTCCTGAAGCCAACATCACAGTGGTAACTTACCTCTGGAAGGCTTCTAACCAAAAAATATTGAACACTCTCTGACCTTTCCCACTCCCCACCATGTGTTTAAAACTTCTCACACGTGGAGAAGTAACTCCGACTGCCACTAATGACAATAATAATAATTTTTAAAAAAAACCAAACCCCCTCATCCCATCATAAGAACTCATCAGATTTTCCAGACATTTCCAGCCAAGGAACCCAGCCTCTTCACTGCAATTGTCAACTCCTTCCTTCTCAGTGAACTATATTTGAAGTGTAGGATCAACTAAGTGGCCTTTTAGAGCAACTGTGCTTTTTAGCAATCTTCTCACATGTAGAGATGGAAGCTTCAAGAAAAGGAGCAACAAGAATTTGCTCAGATTTCTTAGGGATGGGGCAGTCTCTTTGGCTCAGTAGACTGTGACAATCTCTATTTTAAAAGCAGCTCTCTTCAGGGAAATACTGCATTTATCTTGTTTACAGGTAAGGCTGGGTTCCTTTACAAACCTTATTTGCAGAGAAAAACATTTTAAATGCGTGTGTTACAAAAGCAACACTTTTCCACCCCAGGAACAAATCTACCCAGTGGATCCCTACAGAAAATGTCCCCTGGGCTGCCAAATCTGGTCACTACTAAGGCAGCGGACTCCAAGTTCAGCTTAGAGTTGGGAACCAGATGGTAACAAGAGAGAGCAAATTAATATCTCAAAGTAAATGTAAGTCAAAATCTAAACCTTCTGCTGAACAATCCACCTACAAACTTTAGAGTTGGGGCAGCCAGAGGCTGCTCAGTATAAGATTATTTCTCTTGTCATTTTCACGATGATCAGAACTATGTGATCATTTCTATGCACTTTTTAAAGGCATCTAAATAGAAATTTTTAAAAACACCCAAACAAAACACACTATTTCCACGACTACCACAGACACTATCCTTCAAGAGTGTATGGGTTGCTTTTACAGATACCAAACCCCTCCACAGCTGCAAATCCTTGCCTTAAGAATGACAACACAAGTCATGACCTGGATTGTTCCTCTCTGTGCTATCAGGATTGCAGCCACGAGGAAGCATTGCAGAACAAGATGATTTTCATTTCACTGTTAAAAGAGATGACTCAGAATGTCTACAGCTGCCTTGATGAATCGGCCAAGAACGAAACAAGGGCAACTGTGCTAATAAAATTCTGGGCAGAACCAATCCATCCAAATGGCAGGAATGAAGCCACGGAGAAAAGGCTGAAGCAGGTCATCCTAGAGCACCTACATCCTGCTCTGAAGTGCAGAGTTTATTCACCTGCCTCTAAAGATCACATTCCCAGAACAGCTATTGTTCTATTAAACCTCCCAAAGAAACCCTTCTGACCTGTGTAACCACGAAGCTTTGACCTTCCAAAAGATACCTGGGAAAAATCAAAAACCTGGATTACAGTATCCACACCAGTGATCCCAGACTGATACTGTAACTATTAATTCTGAGAGCAACACATTTGCTTTAGAAAACCTTTCAGACCACAGGATGGGAACAGAAAAAATTGTGGAGAACCTAAACAGCTGCTATTAAGAACGATTAAGTCATTAACTGGATAGAAAAGCAAATCTAGACAAATGCAGGGCACAGAAAATATAAAATTACACTTAAAATGTAAAAATTAAGATTGTATTTACTTATTTAAGTGTTTCCTAGCTGCAGGGAGGCCTGACATTTCTTCATTCAGCACGTATTTCTTCATTCCCAGGCAGTAATTTTCCATATATTCTGCCCAGTGTAGTTGTCGAACATCAAAATTAAATGTCTGCACGAGAGAAAATAAAAACTTTCACTGTTAGGTGCCTAAAAATTCACCTCTGTATAATTTAAATGAAAATAGATGTCTTTATTCCAGATAAATCCAATTTGTCTTTGACACAAGAAAGTTATCCCCTCCTTAATCCTAGAAACAGTCCAGATTTAGGCTCCCAAAGAAATAAAACCACCAGCTCCTGACATCATCTCTTCCAAATTTCCATCACTTCATGCCTTATTTTCCCTCCTCAGCAGTCATACTCTTCTCTCCACTTCTCAGTTTGCCCATTTCAACTGTCTGTAAGGAATTCCATTCTAAAAATAACTATTTTCTAGCCAGTTATTTATTTTTAAGCAACTAAATAATTCTAATGTGCTCTAAAATAAGCACTGCTCTGTGCCAAGTTCTCTGTTTGGTAAGTGCAGGCTTGGGTTAGCTGTGCTTGGAGTTGTACAGTTATATTTCAAATAAATCCACCTGAGTGCCTTCTGCAGCAGAAAAGATCACTACGATCAATATATATTCACAAGTTTTTTACTGATCTCCTCATCTAAGATTCTACAGCAACAATGTTTAAATCCCAACAAAGTTAAAATCCCAACACAGCAATTTGAAAATACTGCAAACAGTTCAAAGCTCTGGTGTCTGGCATTTTGTTTTCAGATTTTTTCCTGAACTCAAGTTGCTAGGAGGAGGCAAGAGGACAGGAAGGGGTGGAAATACCATCCAAGCTATTTTCTTTCCTTCTTTTAGACACCTTATTTAAAAGTTTGGCAGTTTTTCTGGAACGTAACTACTGAACTGATTCTGGAAAACACTTCAGGAGCAAAGACATCTTAAGAATTGACAAAACTGTTCAAAAATGCATAAGGGAATCAGAGTTTTTAGTCTGTTGAATATTAACCAACAAGTTTAAATTCCACTGGGGCACCTGAGCCATTGTTGGTGAAGGAGGTAGGGAAAACTGGAGTGCACTTAAACCTGGGAAGAAACAACTTTTCCTTCTCCCTCAACAAACTGGTATCCTTGTTTCACTTCTCCCTGCCCTTCCTCGCCTCCTCCCAGCGCTGATGTGGTTTTTCACACAGCCCTGGCACACCTGAAAGGACCTGCCAGGACCTTGCAGAGCCGAGTTCCTCCCAGGTCCTTACTGTCCTGCTGAGCTGCCACCCCCTCTCAGTCCCCACAGCACACAGCACTTGCCTTTTTGTCTTCAGGGGTGAGCTGGTTCATCAGCATCGTCATGTTCTCAGTGCTCCAGGTCCAAGAATTGCTTGTAAAGTATTCTAAAAACATCATGGACTTATGAAGACGTGTGATTGTCTTCATCATCCTGCAGGCCGAGGCATGGAATGGACAGGTCACAGGGGTAAAGATCAGTTCAAACAAGTGAAATAGATTATTTTTTACCCTCCAGCTCCCTACACCCCTCCATCTCAAAGAAATCCCATCTTGCTCTGTACCTATAGCACAGTATATAACATCAATAGGGTATTTCTGCATAGTACTGAAGTGAACTTTGGCTGTCCAATCTCTGCATAGATTCAGAAGTTATCACAGCCTTTTTTTTTTTTTCCTTTCCTAATCCTACTTCCCAGTGCAATTGTAAGTTATCATTTATTTTTTTATTAGGGGCAACAATATGTTGTCTTCTGTTGGTAACTCGTAGTTTGGCACAGGGAAATGGAAATATATAAATAAATAGATAAATTTCATATAAATATTATAGAAATAATAAATAATAAATAAATTTTATATAGATTAAAAAATCCTGGGAATATAATAAATATTCCCACTGGACTATTTAGCTGTACTCAAGAGTCTGACTTGACAGAAGTCTCAAATTGCACAGAGCAGAGTGTCTGTGCAGGACCTCCCCCTTACACAAGGGAGGAAGTTCTTCCCTGATCTTCCTGCACATTGTGCCACACCAGATCTCTGGAACAGAACAGAGGTTTTTGTCATGGTTACAAAGAGATCGAGGTTTAAAACTACCAGCAGCAAAGGGCAGGAAAATATTTAAGGGCACAGATAGATCACAGCAGATCATGCTATTTGCTACTTCAAAACATGCAGAAATACCTTCCATCATCCTTTATTATGCAGAGGAAGAAACTCTGTAAAATCATCACTTGGAACACAGAGAATTTATGTTATAAGGATCAATTTGGGCAAGTTTCTCTTTGATCATACCATGTGAAGTGGCCCCAAAAAGGAGGATGAGTCATCCAGCCTCTCAGATGCAAAGCTTCCACATTCATGACAAGAAAATTGTTTCAAGTGTCTCAGTGCTAAAGATGGCCAATATTCCATTTTAATCAGTGCCAACGTGGCCTAATGCTACTCAATTCCTGCTTTGGGTGCTCAAGGTATTTCCATTTCACAGAAATGGAAAACTGCTTCCAATTTGATCCTTATAGCAGTTCACTGACCATTTCAAGCACAATAGTAAGGGGGGAGGCAAAGAAAGCAGAACCCAGTACTAACAGGAAATCATTTTCTCAAGGTAAATTTTACCAAAAAAGATGACAGAAGCAATAAAAACAAACTTATTTTTCTCTGAAAGCTGCATTGATGCATCCAGACTCGTAGAAGGGATACAGAACATTGTCCCAGAAAATCTTCTCAAGGAAGTATTTTGCATTGCATTACTGTCACCAGCAGCTGGCATCTCTGTATCTAAAACACTAAAATATCCTCTTTTTTTCTTCTCATGGAATGGAGCAACACAAACCACAGAGACCACTGAAAAAATGCCATCTCTAAAGCACAAAAAGCATAAATATGTTGTTCTAAACCTCATAGGAATACACCTACTCATTCAGAACTGACTTCAAATGTTAGACCAACAGCTGATTTTATTCCTGAGCACCTCCAGGAGCTTTCAAACACCTGCTCAGAGTTTCAGCAGCTAGGCAAGGTGGCACCAGTGGGGGCTGAGTTGAACTGGAGCTCCTCTGATACAGAAATAATTGGGAATGTAGACTCTCCATCCAAAACATATCCTGTGCAACCAAGACTAAACTGAACCCAAAAAAGGGATGTTAGTTGTGTCAAAAGATTAGGAAAATAACTCAAAACTTTGAAAGCAAAGATGTCACTGGTCAGATAAGCCAAAAAGACCTCAGAGCTAAAAGGCCTGGATAAAATTAGAGCCGAACAGCATTTAAGCCTTTTTGCAGAGCTCTGTCTGCTGACAGTCTGAAGATTATTTAACCTGACTCGCCCCTTTGAACCTCCCCAGTCTGTGTCCTTATGCTAAGCTGGAAGAGCAGCTGAATTTTAGAGTGCTTTGACTGCGACAGTTTAGAAACCTTGTGCCTCTGCAAAATACTAACTGATTAGCAAATGAATATCTGATTAGATTAGTGCATATTTTGAACTTGTTTCTGGACACTGACATTGGTTTTCATCCTTTTCTACAAAAAAAAACCAAAACAAAACCTAAATTTAAACTAATGAAAAGAATCTCTGCTGAGATTTTTTTTTTTTTTTTGGTCTCTGCTCATGGATATGATTTTACAGCTTAGCTAAGCTGATTATGGAGAAAAAATAAAAAAAGCTTAAAAGTGGGTTTTTTTCCCTCCCCCCCTCCCTCCAACTCAAATTGGATTTAGCGACTGACCGCAGAACCAGCTGATTCAATTCACCAAAGGGAAACATTGTTTTTCTTTGTACTTTCTTTCCCCACCAGCCCAAAGAATCAATTCTCTCCATTATCTCAGCTGCTCGATCAATGACAGAGCTGGCAGAGAGCGGACCGAGTTCCTCTGCGGACACTCTGCTGGTTTGCACTAAACCAACAGGAAGCTAAACCTCTCTTGGAGGGGAGGAAAAAGCAGCCTGGTGACATTGAGAGACGTCAGCAATGAGTGTCCTTTAGTGCTCTTGGGTAGCTCTGGCAGATTGAGCTCCTCCATGGCACCAAATTCCTCCTGCCAATGGCAACGCGCACGACTCGAACCCCAGCACTGAGCCACACGATGGAACTTTATCCCTCCCAGAGGAGGAGCTCTGAAGGACACTCGTCCCAAAGACAGCCACTGGCTACGAGGCAGAAATATCCACACCAAATCTAACCAGGCCAAGCACTGCATCACACCTTCTTCAGCAGCTGAGGAGAGAAGGAAGTCAGCCCTGCTGAGCAACTCGCAGAACTGAGCGTTAATGGCAGGCAGCCGGTCGGGGTGACTTTAACCCAGATTCAAGGCAGAATTTTGTGAGAACATAAGGAACTGGACACTCCTGCTTCAATGTGAATCAAGAAAATGCTGATACTTTAGTTACACAACTTATCTTTATACAGTTTTCACAGGCCTCGTGTCTGACTCCAGTTGGTCAATAGTTTTCTTGCCCATTGCTCTATTGGTCAGTAAAAGGTATTTTACCTGCCTATCAACTCTCTCTATTCTGGGTTAGTTCACATATTTTGTCCACTGACTCCCATCAAACAGATTTCTTGTCAAATGCAGGTGCAGTTGTTTCTCACCCAGGAATAACCTGCTATTAATTGTCCTCATTCTCAGGATGGTTTTCACATGGGAACTCACAAACCACTCAGCTGTGCACAGCAGTGACAAGCCAGATATTAATTTAGCAGAGCAAGGCCTGATTTTATAAGACCTTTCTTTTAATACCCATTTTACTCTAAAAACATTCTCACAATTTTGCCTCCTGCTTTTGCAGTCCTTACTGCCATCAAGACCAAGCAGGTTACAGCAGTTTGAGAAGCACATCACAGGAATTGAAGCTTAAACAAGTTAATTCCATTATCCATAAGTTAAGGTGGGCTTGTTTCTGTACCAGACAATTGAAAGGGACCTGGCTTAAGGCTGTAACTGCAATTTGAAGAAGTCTTACACATAACCTATTGTCTCCAGGTTAAAAGCAGTCCTGATGCCAAGCACAGACTGATCCCTCAGCAGATCTACGGGCTGCCAGTCTGCAGGTCTCTGCAGAAACATTACCAACAATTACTATTTTAAAAAAGACTCCTCTAAAAAGCACAGAGCAAGCTTTTAGATTTGTCTTTGTTCAGATTTTCACCTGTAAATTGTGAACTCTAAGACACACTACTGAACTCTTATCTTTCCAGTACCTCTGTGGTTGCTTTAAGCACACAATTTAAGCACTGTGAAGAGATAAAAATGTATTGATTTATTTAACATGATTATGTCCCTAACTCATTTCTGGTTTGTAAAACAATAACTACATGAAAGGTGCTTCCAGTTTTAAGAAGCTTTAAATTTAAATGAAAGATGTAAAGGACCTAATTTCACACCTCCCTCCACACATCAGCCACACCTTTGGCTTTCTAAGAAGCAATCACAGAAGAGCTGCTGCAGAAATCTCTGAACTCCAACTCGAAATATTTCATGTCACATGCTATTTTCTCAGAGCAACTGGGAAGACCTGCTTGGTGTGCATTTTTAAAGGCTTCAACATTTCAAATACACCAAACTGCTTTTCAAAAACACCCGGTTCTGTCGTGCTAAGCACTATGCAAAGTTACAGGAGCAAACTATGCCTTGGATCAAAGATAATTAGACAACTAATAAGCTTTGCTATGCAACTAAGTATATATGGCAAGCTACCAACAACACTACCTTTTACACTTCCATGCTAAGGTTTATCACCACTATTTATGTAATTGCACAATGCCAGAGCATTGTTCAGTATTCAATATGAAATCTTCATTATGCCAGTCCTTTTTGTACATGTTCTTTCTATACAAATTTGGAAGAAATAGTATATAGGTTATTTCTTCCATCCCTTACCTTTTCATATTATCAGAGAATCGTTAAATTCAAGAACCTTCAACTAGATGCAAAAACAGCAAAAAAAAGATTGCCATTTTATCAAAAACATTGCTTCCACAAGTGAGGTGCAAAAAAATTACTCCCCATTGCAGAAAGATTACAACAGGTAAGTGCTCTGAAAACAGGAAGATTTCTGGTTTAAATTTTTATTAACATCATAATTTCGTTCTGAAAGATCACAGACCTGATCTAATTTCTTCCTTTTCTTCTATTTGACAGAAATTTTCATTCAATTGCAGTACAACATCCTGATGGTATGACAACAGCGCAGCTGACTCTTCAGGGATTCCATTCCTTATTTTTCTTGCATTGTACAAAACAGAGACTTCAGCGTGCTCAGCACAGAGAGGGGCAAGCACCCACCCAGGTAAAGGCAGGTTAGCAGAGTATCTGTATTTTCTTGTGCTGATTTTATTACATTTTGACTGCACTGCTGCTCTTGCTAAATCACACTGGAAAAATTCACATTTTTAACTAAGTCAGCCCTTCTCCACTCAGAACAGCGCTCTATTGAGTTGATGAATATCTAATAGTGTTTCCAAGTCTTTGGAAGTTTCTGAGTTCATACTATGTGGTAATTAATACCATTTTATCAACTGACAGAATGACCACAGCAACAACAGTACATCAGTTAAAGCAGCTCCAAAGTACTAGAAAAAAGTGCAGGAGTAAAGATCTGTCTCGAAATTCTTGTATTATTCAACAATACTAGCTTGTTCCATTAGGATTTAACACTGCACATCTTCCTAGCATCTGGACGTTCATTTGCTTTCACTGCTTCTGTTGCAGGGTATCATTTTTAAATGCTTTTTAAAAAGAGAGAGGAATGCTGTTCTAATGAAAGCTGCATTCCTCTAAGTGGGCTGTGTAGAGAGCTTAAAAAGCTGTGACTGAACAATAGCTCGGTTTAGTTCAATCTGCCATCTTTTCCCCTAACTGGAACCTTGTGCATTGTAGGAAACTCATCCAATCACTGCTACAGTAAGCTAAGTAGGAATATTCATATCAGTAAAAATTAATTTTCTATTCTGTAAAGTATTCACATCACCAATTGTACCAGCAGTGATCGAAGTCCTAAATTCCATCTTCAGACATCAAGAAAGAACTCCCGGAAAAGCAAAACCAAGATTCAACACTCCCAGTGTTAGGATATAAAACTAAGCTGAATATTCTAAGCAGCATGATTATTCACAGCCTCATTTTACTCCCACTGGTCAAATACTCAGCAGACCAGCTGCCTTTCAAAGCCTGACAAGATTCTGGCAGCACTCCTTCCCAACCATGCAGAAAACAGGACGCTGGCATTTACAGCGGAACTATTCGAGTGAGGGATGAAGTTTTCACATCTGTCAGGGCATTTCTATCAATTTTTATTAAAAATAACTTGAAAAGTACAAGAGAACCTAGAAGCGAGGTTGTTTGATGTACAATACCTCAAATTTAAGAGTTGAAAAATCTCAAAACTTTTTAATGTGGGAAGATGATTACACAGGCACAGCCGACAGCCACTGCTGCTGCTCTAAGTATTCCATGTTGCAGCTGAGAGGTTTTCCCTACAAACCACTTACACAGCTCCTTTCTACTCATCCAGCGCTGTGTCACAGAGCTCCTACCCTCCTTCTAAGACAGACCTAGACTACAGGACAACAAATGAATACTCACTTGTGTTCATACACTGTGGAGGTTTTATAACCTGCAGGCAAATGCTTGTGAAAATGTAACATAAGCAATGAGTTATGGCTTGGCAAATCTGAAACAAATTGAGGTGGTACCTTATATTCCCTCTGCGTGATTTCGTTTAGCCTATTATTTTTACCACTTTGATTAGTCAAATACTGGCCTAAATATTATCAACTGAATGGAATGTTGAGATGAGACAAATCATCAACATTCCAGATCAAACTTCATAATCTGCAGGAATAATCACCATACCAGATCAAACTGCATAATCTACAGGAATAATCTGCAATTAAAAGCTCATTCCCCATTCCATTTTCAGTTTGTGAAAGCAACAACAATCTTAACACAAGCCACTTCCAAGAGTTTAATGACTGACTAGGATTCTGATTGTTAGGCCAGTCATTAAACCCTTAAAAATGCAGCCAGTGGATTCTTATTGCTTAGTTAGGAAACCTAGATAGTGCCCATATCTTCTTTACAAGTTTCCATCACCTTATGGGCAAGATATTTTCAGTCCTGTCCTTCTTACCATGGTTTCTGACCTCTCAATTTGAGCAAAACATCATGGGAATAAAACAGTATAAAGGTCTCTGCAGACCTATACTGAATCAAGAAGGGGTTGGAGCAGAAACAAAAGGCAGGTGTTCTTGCTACATTTTCTAATGGATTTAGGTTGAAAGATTTAGTTACGAAGACACCTGTAGGAAAAAATAAGGATCAACACATTTTTAGTATTTATTATTCAAGAATAAACATCACTTGTGCTTTATCTTTTTATTCTCTTTACCGTGACTACTTAAACCCCCAAACTATCCAACCAAAAACATTCTCGTTTTTGCTAGAAATTTCAAAGTCCCTCTGAATTTGAAGACCTGTTCTCAGGAGGAAAAAAAAAAACAAAGGTTGAGAGTTTTTAGTCACACAACATTCAGGGGAAAGAAAAAAAAAAAATCAAAAAAATTAAAATCAACATATATCACAGTGTAAGCCAGAGGAAGTGGAACAAACAAGGCAGAGCCAGTCACCATTACCTTGGGCTTCTTCCAGTCATCCTGAGGTAGGTATCATACAGGAATGCTGGGGCCTTATGGCTCACAGCAATCCAGTAATGATATAAAAGGTGATTGGAAGTTAGATTTACATTGGGCCGTCTGAAGGCCTGTTCGAGAGGATTCCTCTTGAAAGTGGAAATTACATGGTATTCTGAGAAAGAGAAGTTGCACAACAGCTTCGATAATCACCATGTAAAATGTAATGCTTTTCCAAGCACATTACAGGGTACAGCATCGACAGCAGTGTCTTATTTAAATAACCACCCTAACTCTCCTACAATGCACAGAAAATAAAACAGTTATAAGATTTTAACTCAAAGTACTATTGAACTGGTTCTTACTACGTTCAAGAGGTGGTTTATGCCTTCCTCTTCAATATTTTATTGTAGCTTCTCTCTTTCTGTTCCTGTTCCCTACCTTAGAAGTTGGTGGTTTCAAACACTGACAGCAATTTCAGTTTATAAAGCATGGAAAGCTATTTAAATAATCATCTATATTTCATGAAGAGGGTTATTCTGATCGCTTGTGTGAAGAATTTTAAAATAGACTGAGGACTCTGCAGTCATCTGAAGTGATTTTTAAATGACACTTCCAACCAATTTATCCAAATTTAGGCATTAAGAGAAAAGCAATTAGGGTGGGACTCCATGAGAAATTCTTGATAACACCTGTAAATTCAGTACATAACAGATACTGCAGGATCAGGGTCTTTAAAAGTTACGTGGAAATTCACCTCTCCTTTTAATCTTCTCTTATAACTTCATGCTGTTGTTTATATGTTTGTAGACAGCACTTAAATACCCTGATTCAAACTGGAATATAAATTAAGTCAGCAATTTTCCAAGTTTAATTGAAGCAATAATTTTTGCAATTACAGATCCATGCAAAAAGGGCAGAAGTAAAACAGATTTAAGAATTGAGGTTAACTGAAAGAAAAAAAAAAACTGAGCTTCAGAACTCAATTTCTAAAACACCTGAAAACTAATAAATGGTTTTACTATGCCAAACAGCTTGCATTGATCTTTATAAAATAAACTGTTGACCTGTGGGTTATATCCTAGTCAGGATATCTTACAGCTGAAAACAGGTAGCCATATTTCCTTAAAGGCTACCCTTCCCTGAATATGAACTGCTGAATTATCAGGCAACAGTCTGAATATTAAAAAACTCAACCAACAGTCAACCTGAGGCAAACACAAAGAGCTACACAATGGCAAAACTATTACCAGACCTCTCAATTATGCAGATGCACAAAACGTGTCACTGTGGGCTGCTTATTCCTATGATGTTTTTTTTAAAATGTATTTATTGATGTTGGTGCTGCACCCAGCATCACTGCTGCTCCTATTGTGGATTAGGTCACAGCAGCAGCAAACAGAAAAATCAGTTCTCCCACAGTTTAAGTTATAATAGAATAATGAGAGTGACCAAAAAAATACCAATAAGGACCAAAGGAAATGGAGGTAATGCTGCAGGAGGGGGGGGGGAAGAGAATTAACAGTGAAAGCTAACAAGAAAGCACAATTCACTGCAAAATTGAGAGGTATGGCTAAAATACCGGTTTCAAAAATAAGAATGCATTATGGTTTACTGATTATAACCTGTTTTTTCTTCTATTAAGGCTAATGAGAAAAAAAGAAACATGGCATACCAACTTCACTCCAGTGGAAAGGATTGGTGCCACCTGTTGTACAGTTATACACCATGACTTTACTTGGTCTGGGGGAAAACAAGATAAAAGAGCAAGTTAGAAGAAAAATAACCTTTTAAAAACAAAGATGACAGAAGAGATGCCCACAGTTATCCTTTCCCTCAGCAGCATCATTTATATAAAGCAGAAGGTGTCAGTCTCAGGGTCGATTTTTTGCTTTAGCGTCTTTCAGGATTTTTCTCCTTAATTATCATGTTTCTTTTATTTCAGAGAAGGCATCACCTACACCACTGCAGGTGGTACTGATTACAAACAAGAGCCAAGAAAGAACTTCCAAGACACAGCTCCATAATATCAGTAGGTGATGTCTTCCTCTGGCACAAGTGAGTTACACTTTGAGAGACACCATCAGAACCTTAGATTCCTTTGTCCTGAGGGAACAGGGGGGCACTGATGAGGATTTCAACACAAGACTGGTTTACTAAACACACAGCAACATTTCCAAATATTCAGTACTCTCTTCTGTCACCATTTGTACCTATTAATTGCAGAATACCAGGCTGCAGCCAGTGTTGTGTTGACCACGACATCTATTGGGACAAGATCTGCCAATGCATTGTTGGAAGCTCTCATTGTTCGAAGAATTCCTTTTCCTGCCTTGAAGAACAAAACAACAAAGAGAGACAGAAGATGCAGCAGTAAAACATATGAAGCTTTTCTGCCTTCCAAAAGGAAGGGGAGGGGGATAAAATTAAGTATATTCATTACTTACAGCAATGAAGATACCACTAGGTCCATTGAAGTTATCAATCCAGCCCTATCAGGAAGGCAGAGAGGGAAAGGACTTGGTTAAGAGTCTACTGAAGTCAGCAGCTTTGAGTGAAAATTTGAGCAGTTTCTACATGTGCAAGGGGTGGAGGAAAAGGAGACCAAAGAGGAGAAAGGTTTTTATTTTGGTTTCGCTAAATAAAATCCTTCCCTAGCAAATTCTGATGATGTAACAAGTTCCTATGACTCAGACGAGAGATCTTCTGGTAAGACACCATGGTCCTTCAGAGAGAGCTGTTTATTTACTTCTCAGTGAATGAACTGCAATTTTCCATAACAATATGTTTATGTTCCAAGTATTTTTAGACTAGCAACTCAGGTGTTGTTCATTTTTCAGCCAAAATACATTGTTGCTCAGCTCTAATGCCATATTTAGACACTATATACTGTTACCAGTCATCCAGAAACAACCCAGACACAATTTCTTGGTCCAAGAGATTTTTCTCCAAGAAGGTCCCTGGATAAAGAGGCTCCCAGTGCGTAGTAGAGCCTACAGCAAGATGGGACTTACAGGAAAGGGCTCCTTCCAGCTGGCACCAATGATGGACGGCCTCACAATGGCAATGTTTAACTTTGCACTCTCCTCCTGCACCACGGATTCAGCTAAGGCTTTCGTGTATGTGTAAGTATTAGGCCTTTTGCCTAACAGTTTAGGAGTGATATCATTCACTAGGTCATCGTCCATCCACCTAAAGAAGCAAAACAAGAAGCAAGTGTGAATTACTGCATGCTGCTTCACTTGGGGAGGTGGGGTGTGAAATGGAGAAGTTACCCTGACTACTGTTATCTAATTTAAAGAAAAAGGGGGACCACACCTAAACAAAAGCCAGTTTCTCAGAAAAACAGGATTACATGCTCGGTGTCCAGCAAAAGAAGCACACTGGCATTTATTTTTTGCCCTATAATGTACTAACTACAGAGCAAGCAGCACACTCCTTTACAATAACCCAAATTCTGCCAACCAAGTTCTCGGAGACTGAGTGCAGACACAGCAAATCAGTCTTTGGGACACGGGCCCCCTGCATCATGATCTACAAAGGGAGATCCATTGCAAAGGAGTCCCAGCTGCATTATCAGCACATCCCCTCCACCACCTTTGTGGTCCTGAGCAATCACACACCACCCCTGAAGCAAGCTGGTCACAGTGTTCCTCCCTTTATAGCAGTCTAATCTCCCAATCTCATCTTGCTTCACAGTTCATATAAAAACCCAATAACCTTCAGTTACACAAGTAAAAAAGATTTGCCTCTTGCAACTATTACCACTTGGGTGTTCCTTCACTGCAAAACACGGCTTGAATTTTATTTGCCTTGCTCTCTTAGTCACAGAAATGGAATTTATTGTTATTTCACCCATGTCACATTACAAGGTGAACACGTATCAGGCTCCTTGCGTGATATGAACAGGGTAGGAAGAGGGGTAGTGAAGGCTAGAGATCACTCATGACTTTACAAAAGCCTGCCCTCAGGAGTTCTAAAGTACACACAGCTGCCCAAGCCCACACCAAACAGTTTAAGTTACATTTGTCTCTTCACAGGGCAGATATTCAACAATATGACTGTTTGGCAATCTCTCGTTTTCAAGTGTATTTAATGCCAACATTGCAAAAAAAGGCTGGCTCAATGTGCATTCTAGGTGGCAGCTCATTTGGTTTTTAGCACTCTTACACATAAAATAACAAGTTAAAGTAGGTATTTTGCTTCTTAATTAGTTTTTTCTGTTTCATACTTCTTTTCCAAGAGGTGATATTTTGTACAACAGATAAGAAGGAAGAGACTGATGTAGAGTTACATTACACTTATCCCACATTTGTCACCTGTTTCAGAGTTTGACAGCTACTAAAGGAAGACCTCAGGACAGTTAATATACACAGGAAATTAAATACCAAATGAGTCATTTTTCCTATCCTTAATGCCCAGTTCAAGACTTAAAGCTACAGAAAACAGATTTTTAATGTCTGGGCTCTCAGGATCCCTTAACAGAACCACTTCTACAATAATTTGTAATATTTGAGCATCTCAGTCTCATCTTGCAATGGCATTTAGGTGGATATAGAAGGGGCAGCTCTTCAAGGCACCTTGGTTTTATCCTTTCCTTCACAATGCTGGTACCAGCACAACTGTCTGTGGCTGCAGAGCAGGCAGTGCCAGGCTGTGAGCTCTGTCCCAGCTCTGAACCAGCTGGGGCACTGCTCTTTATCTCTCCCACCACCCAGCCCTGCCCAGGCACAGATCTTCTGCTCGTGGGCCATGCAGGGACTGATCCAATTCCATCATCCCATGGGAAATGCTGCACCCAGGGCAGGAGCCAGGCATTCCCAGCTGGATCCATCTGGGATCCCGAACAGCCCAGGCAGCCTTTCCCAGGGGATGCCCAGAGGAAGAGCAGCCCTTGCCCAGCAGCCCTGGAGCTCGGCAGGAGGACTGAGCCCTTCTGCAGGATCCCTGCNAAACCAAGACAACAAGTTATCAGCATCTCCTGATTCAGCCAGTCACAGAAAGACTGGCACCCTCAGCAGAGAGGAGCCATCAGGAGCAGATGTGAGCATCCCTGTCCTTCAGCACCCCTCCACATCGAGCTCAGCCTAAAGGAACCATAAACCTGAACCCATCTTCCTTAGACAAAAGGGGAGAGTCAGTCGTGCTGTCACACCTATGGGACAGTGTTAAGATAACCCTTCATCTTCACAGCTCCAAACCATCCTTTTGGTACTTCAACAGCAGCAAGAAAAGGGACACAGACCCCCCCAGGAGTGAATTCATTAAACAACACCTACTCAAGGGAATCTATCAGTTTCTTGGGATCCACAGGAGGCGGGTACACGACCTCCTCGATCTGTTGCCGATTGCAGTATGCATAAGCGGTGGAAACGTGCATGAACACCTCCAGGTTCTTCATCCTCTGTGCCAACGACAGGAGCTGCTGTGTGGCAACCACGTTTAACTGCACAGCATCCCTGTTGATGGAGCAGAAATGTCATCAGTAGAAATGCAAGATGAAAACGAGCAAAAAGAAATTCTTTCCTATATGCCTCAGTGTTGAAGTATTCCTGAATTCTCCGCCCTACCCCAAAATGGCGGCATGGAGACTGCCCTAAATTTCTGCTTAGAATAATCCTAACCTAGAAAACCTCTCAATGTTCAGGATAATTCTCCTTGCATCCTTTTCTTACCGGCGTCCTTTGATTTCCTCAGTCTAAATCCCAATCAAAAAATGAAGGAAACAACGCGACACAACACCAAGCTTCCACAAGATGCACTCTGAACTCCCAAGTTCAAGCTGAGTTAGATCAACAACCTGGAAGGTTTTGTGGGCCAGTAAGTTGGAGACTTGTAGGACAGCAAAAGGCTCCATGCAGGATGGAAGGAAGGGGAAAAAAATAAAAGCAAACAGCCAAGAGCAACACTTCTACTCCAGCTCCACAGCTGCTCACTACTGTCTGGTGTGGCAGAGCAGGTGTATCTCTAGCCTGCTGACCAACTCTTATGATTATTTTATAGTTGAGATCTTCTCTCCAAACTACAGACTTGCTGTGGGCACCAGCTTCCTTGGACACAGTGAACTATCAAGTTCCAAGAGTACAGCTAAGCAACACGTCATCAAAGTCTCTGCAATAAAAGTGTTAACAAAATCTGCATCCCCCAAATAATCACCAAGTTCCAGACTGCTTTATCTCACTTTATTACTGAAGTGGGGGACAGGAGCGGGGAGCATTATCCCAAAGCAATTAACATCAATGGTAACTAATTGCTACCTCTTTCAACAAGTCAAAGAGATCATAATCCCAGCTGGATGCACCATTTTTTCCACTTCTTCTTTTCATGTCTCTCCCTGTGCCTCTACTTCTCCCCACATCTCCCAGTGGAAACCTCCATTTTTAATAAGGGACTTTTAAAAGACAGGAAGAAAAGCTGAGCTGTATTTCATCTCCTGTTTTTCTTGTCAGGTAAGAGAGCAAGCACTAGAACCTCCCACACACAACTTTTCTCACAAAACTCTACCCTCTGAAAATGTGCACCCCCTTTCTAACAAGGCAGGCCAAAGGAATAATTCGAGCTGCCCTTTATACACCAGGAGAAAAACTAACATTACTGGGGAGCACAGTACATGTAGCTACAGCTGATTTGTAGCCCCTCTGCCCATATTTGCAACATTGGGTAGGCACCTGATTCACCCCAGGGTAAAGAGAATTTTAGACTCACCTTAGCGTTTCGTTGAATCTGACTGTAGCAGCACAATGAAATATAATATTGATGCATTCTATAAATTCTTCCTTGATTGGTTCACTAAGATCCAGCTCGGGCTGTGTAAGTTCACTCTCAACTACTATTATTTTTTCTTTGAAGCCTGGTTGCTCTTCTCTCAACCTGTCAAAGAGCTGTCAAAAATAACAGTACTATAAACTCAGTAAAGGAAGAGAAACATTTCACTTAAGTGAAGGAAAATCCCACATTCTTTGTCAATAGCTCCTAATTTCTCAAGATCATCAGGAAGTTAGAACAGTGGATTAGCAATACCATAAGAGCATGTTACAGACTTCTCATGAAGTACATTTTTTTCCCAACATAAGGATAGTGAATAGTCTACCCACTTCCCAAGCTTGATAATAGCTGTTCAAATTCTTACAAAAGTCATGCTGGACTTTAGATTTAAAAATCTCACATTAAGATTGACAAATTTCCAGTGCTTTAAGAAGTACTATCCTCGAATTATGCCAGTCTTGGAGAACTTCCAGATTATTAAAAAAACCAAAAAAAAACCCCAAATCATTTCTCTGGCTAGCCAAAAGAAAAAAAAAGGCATACCACATTAGAACATCTGATTAAATTTTATCAAATTGATGTTCAACAATTCCCCTGGAAAAAAATCTCACCAAAATTATACTCCATGAAGAATTCTCCTCATAAATAGCTGAGTTCTAACCGGGTGGCTTAACACACGGATCAAAATTCTTGCCTCATCTTATTTACACTCACTAGTATGCAAGTTTTCCTGAGCCACACAGTTAACTGTGGGAATAAAACACCCTTGAAAGTTGCAGAAGAGCAGACCCTTCTTTACTGTCCAGGGGCCAGCATTTTGCAACTGCTTCAACACCAGTCAATTATATTGTATTCAAATCACAGCAGCACTTTCTTATTCCCCCCAAGCATGCAGTTACACCAAATACAAATAGTCAAAAGACATTTCCTTATAGAATGGCGTTAATTCATTTTAAACTATAAACTAAGTCACCTAAAGGTGCAGTTTCACAACACTTCAGGCAATGCAAGTTTATATTTCTACCACAGAGACTGGTCCTTCTCCTAATTCATTTATTTCTGTTGCTTCTCTGACACTGGCAAGAGCAAGAAGCCACAGAGCTGTGTGTGAGCAGGTCCAGTTTTTTTTTTTTTTTTCTTCTTTTGAAATGTTTTTTTTTTCAGCCCAAACATGAGCTGATGCAGCTCACTGTGTGGCCACCTGAAGCAGCAATGCTAATCCTACACTGAGAGCACGGGGACATCTCCACTTTCCCAGGCCTTGACTGGACTTTGCAAACATGAAGCTTCACTTTATAGGACAAAGCTGCCAAGGAGCCATTTAAAGCCTCTGCAAAACAGTTCTTAGCTAAGGGCAGAAACTGTGTGAGTTTGAAAAATAAGCCTGCTATGGTTTTGGTTGGAATGATGGCAGGGACAGCCTGTTAACCACATCAGTGCCTGGTATTGCATTAGAACAGAAAAGCAGTACCAGGGATGAGCTCCTAAAGAGCCAGTTTTCATTTTTCAGACATCCTGCACATCTGTTATACCCCTTTTCCCATCCATGGTCATGCACTACTCCTGCACACCTCTCGCCAGCACTGACACCAGTATTAGGGAGAAGAAATACCCAGACTGCATGCAATGCATGAGGCAAAGCAGCAGAGGGATTATTAGACAGCTGAAGTCCAAAGAAAGCAGAAACCTCAACACTGTTTTGCTATTTGTAGCTCGGTTTATTTCACATCTGTTTTCCTTATTACTGCGTTCACCCGCTTAGATTTCAAACTCTTCGAGAAACAGAACATTTCCCTCAGCTGTAGAACACTTAATGAGTCCATCTAAATTGAGAATAATTACTGGCAGTGGCCTTGCAACTGGACAGCTTGAGACAACAGAGCTCATTAAAATTTCCATAGACTTTTGGAAGGATCTTGATGACACTAAAGCCATTTAACCAATGTCTAATGATTTGATGAAGACACAGCAAACATCTGGCCCTATTCTACATCTCTGCACAGATGAGCAGCTCCATCCCTGCACGTCCCTGCCTCAAGCAGGAACTCCTCTTATCAGGACTTCTCCTGTGGACCTGCTCCAGCAATAAGTGCTCACCAAGACCCAAATCCCATCAGATTTTTATCTCAACGCTGAGCTGGTACAGACTACAAACACGCTTTGACTCAAATTTAGAAGCCTTTTTCAACAGGTTTCCCAAAAGCCACACCGAGTCTTACAGTTTACCAAACTTTTAAGTCAGTCCACACTACTTCTCTCTCTGCCCAAATACTCCCTACTTTCTTTTGGGTAATAGATAATACAAAAACTGGATTGAGAAATTGTTCCTTTTTCATCTCAGAGTTCAGTGTGGAGATCTTCTCCTTGTTTCAGGGCAGTGACATGAAAAAGGAGCTACAGTTTTGACTGGTTACAGAAAATAACTACCTAGGGAACAGCCATCCTCATATCTGCTATAATCCCAGCTAGTCAGAGTTACAGAAATCCATTGCCTCACTTTAAACAACTTACCCCAAAGTGCATTTATAGTTCTTTATTGATTCCCCTTTAGCACCTTCTAAGAACACGCTTTGTACAAACTACATTGCATTTCAATGAAAAAATTGAACTGCTGACACCTGTTTTTCACAAGAGAAAGGCCTAGATGGAAATAAACTCTGCTTTAGCCAAGTTCATGCTAGAAATCTCTCTTCATCCTGTTCATCCTTTCCATCATCAACAGGATACTCTAAGGAGAAAGATGGGCAAGAGAAATGGATGATTCTACACTTAGCAAGAATGCCCAGCCTAGCTCACCAGAATATCAAGGTAAGGAGTCTTTTCAGGAGCAAAGAATTTGACCCAGCAGGCACAGAAAATCACTTCGAGAGCCACTTGGATAATTCCACAGCACAGACCTTCAGTGCCTTTCTAGCTGGCACAGGCTGACCACAGAAATCTGTAACAACCTGCTAAGGCAAACACTTCTGTCCCACTTACAAATGTAAGTTCCTGTTGAGATGACACATTCTTATTTACTGCTAGATCCAGTAGTACATTAAAAAAAAAAAACTGAAGGCACAAAGTGAAAAAAGTGACTTGCTTGAGATGTTAATAAAAGTCTCAATCCATCTTACAACTCCCAGTCCTCTACCTCTTGTATTTGATTTTATATTCTCTTAACAAGCTCTAACACAGGGTTTTACTTCTCATTTCTGCATTATAGCTCCACATCCTCCTTCTGTATTAAACACAGGATAATTTTCAACTACTGCTTTTGCTAGAGTCTAACAGCTTTGAAGCAGCTACAGAAACACTGCCAGGTCTTAGATTTTGTATTTCTGTGAGGAAAAAAAAAAAAATTAAAAACTAATAACATTTTGCTTTAGACAAACAGAAGCTGTTCTCAAAACGAAATTGTTACATCATAATTAAGGATAAAAACTAATATTGTGAGCATATGACACATACCTTACAGCTGGTAATTTCTTCTATTCGTTCTTCAGGTGTCTGTGTTGCTTTTTTCCTTACCAGCACATACACTGCTCTCACTTTAGGGCAGGATCTGAGCAGCTTTTCCAAAAGCACTTTTCCCACAAAGCCTGTAGCTCCTGTCAGGAGGATGCTTTTTCCTTCATAGTATTCAGGAATGGAAATCATTGTGACCTTTACAAAAGATAAAAACAAAAAAGTATGTCAAAGAACTTACAGAGTTCAGATTTGCAGAACACCGAATAATTACATTTGTGCTGTTTATGCCTGAAAGAAATGCTTAACAGATTTTTTTACCTATAACCAGTCCTTGAAGCTGTCTTTTTCTGACATCCTCAAACTCCCACAGGGTCACTACAGTCATTCCAGATCATCTTGTAAACTGCTAACAGTGTTTTAAGGAACTGAGACACCCACTCAGCCAGGAAAAAAGCCCAACTTCAGTCTATTTTTGCCTGTACCACTCCAAGGGGCTGCTCCACGTAAACTAGAGGTCACATCATTAAAATGTAATCACAAGTGGATTGTTCAAACCCACTGAGAGCAGACAGGGAGCCGAGCATCCCAACTGCTGGCCCTGGAATTCCGACTGTGCCAAGCAGGTGCTGTTAGGATGAGCTTCCCCACCTATGAAACTAAACCAGAGAGAAAGTTGAGTTACTTGCTTGGAATGGGATCTGATGGTTCTACATTGATTAAAAAAAACCCATACAGATCCACAGATGAAGAGTTTTCCAGCTTCTTCATCCACTAAAGTCATTTGGGAGGAAAAGAAAACAAACACCAAAGTCGTTAGAATTCTCAGCAAATGAAGATTTGAGTTAGCCACAAATGCACCTCCTAATAAAACGAAGGGTAAGGGATTCTCACTCAAATTCAGCACAAAGCTAGGAAGTGTTCTAGGTTTTGCTTCAGTTAGTAAGTTAAGCTTGAGAACCACGATTCTCTCCCCCTCCTTCATCAGCCTCTTGGAAAAGATGCCATTCTTGCTAAGAGAAACTGAAACTCTCTTTAAGGACAAAACAAACAATAAAGTGAGAACCTCTGGGATCTCCCAGTGAGATCACAGTGCATCAGCCAGAGCTGCCATTCTTTTAAATCAGATATAGCAACATCTTTACTGTGACCCTTAACCAGCCTCCTTCCACTAGATAAGAATGCAGCATTATGGAAACGCTTCCAACCCCATTTCACCAATCTTTCTGATCAGACTCACAAAAATCCTGAGCTGATGTAGTGAATGCCTAATTATAGTCCTTTACAGCAGCTCCACGCAAACTGTTACGACCAAAACGTTCCCAGGAAGGGCCCACAGAGAGTCACAGAACGTTCTGAGTTGGAAAGGACCCAACAAGGACCATCCAGCTCCCAAGTGAATGGCCCATAACGGGACTGACCCCACAACCTCGCTGCTATCAGCATCTCATGCTCTGCTCTGGCCAGCTGAGCTCATCTCAGGGATACAGCCCATAAAACCACGGTACTAAAAAAAAAAACAAAACCAAACAAAACCCCCACACCAACAAAACTGAGAATCTTTAAACCCAGATTTTCTTCGGCAAATAAGGATTACAGCACTGAATACCTTAACAGGGTGAGAACTTTTCTTCACCTGCCACCCAAGAATAAAGGTGCAACTTCTAAATACACTCAGTTCTTTCAAGACACTGCAAGAAGAGACTTACCAGGGAAATGCACAGAATGTATGTTAGGAGCCAAGGGCTAATTTGTCCTTTCTGCCCAAAAAGTACCTAAATGTTTTTGGAACACCTATTGGTCAGGTACCCACCATATCAAAGCATTTTCACTCTGTTTTTCATATGCTCACAGCTCAACAGCCTCTGAACAAGTTCCAAATGATTACTTGCTAGAAATGAGTTACTACCTGCACAAGTCCTGCTTTCACAAATTTGGGTACCAAGTGCTATGTCAGACACTCCAAATCCTTATTTTGACTCCCTTCTTCGAGAAGTGAAGCATCTAACAACTGACAGAAGGATACAGCAGCAGGTTTAGAGCAGAACAAGCACTACTATTTCCACTGACCACAGCACATCATCCAGAATTGTTCCTTTGAAGGTCAAGAGAAAAAGCTATTTACCTTCAACCACTTTGACCACAGAGTGAAGAGATTGTGATGCAAATTGGAAAGCACACCTCCTGCCCTAAAGCATGGAGTGCAAGACACAGCATGCTCGTGAGTCACTTTTTCCCTGCTCAATTAAGATACGGTCTGTTGTCTTTGACCATGGCTCAAAGTCACAATTAATGCTCTTCAGGTATGTCTTCCCCATAACTCGTTCTCCTGGTCTTTGTGTACACCATTCAATTCCACCTCCTCCTAAAGATCTGCATGATTGCTCCCACATACAGGTCAGGATTTCAGTTCCCTCAGAGGGAGACAAAAATCTCATGCAATCGTTACTGCAGCAATTCTGTCACCGAGATCCAGTTTTGTCACGGCTCCTACACAGCCTTCTTACTAATTTACCTAACTAGCCATCATTCCTACTTCTTACCCCTTGTGAGAGTACCTAATACCATCCATTCACCTGCCCTCCCTCCAAAAGAAAGGTTTAATCCTGCTTCTGACACAATGCCACAGCCTCAAACCTGCTCACACGGGCAGAATCTCTGGCTGCACCCACACAGCAACCTTGGACAACATCCAGCACATGGCTGTGGCCCAACATCTCTTTCTGAAAGCTAAAGCCATGAGAAGTTGTGCTGCCAGTGGAATTACCTGTGTTGCTGTAGTCCAGCTTTTTAAGTGACTGTAAAACCCCACAATATTTAGGCTCGTGTGATGTGAGGAAAACTGGAATAAAAAGAGATCAAAGTTTCCTGCCTCAGTCATTTCTGAGCACATTCCTTCGTGTAAGAGGCTGAAATCAGAACACCAGACCTACAAAACATCGACATCCAGAGCCATGATGAACCACAATGATGAAATGGGCTCAGCTAAAAAACAGCAACATCCATAAACACCTTCACACTTGGGAGGCACCAACACTTACATGTTTGCAGGCTAATATTTTATATATATATATATTTTTTTTTTTTTAATGGATTGAGAAATGGTTCCTTTAAGAAACTCTCAATCCCATTTCTCTTTGCCCTGTTCTCCAACAACCAGACTTTGGTAGATCTTATTCACAGCAATTTTCCACACTGAGATTGTCTTCTACTTCCACTACTCTGGAAGATCCAAGCCAGAGAAACATTAATAGGTGACTTTTTCAAAAGTTACACATTGCTGTCAACATTCCAGCAACAAACACGGGGATTGTGAAGGAAGTGCTCAAAAGCACCAAACTGGATTTAAAGGGTAAAAAAAAACATGTATGGAATCTAGGTGTGAACGATCAAAGCCTGAAACCAGCAGCCTATGTTTTGCTCTGTTAGAAAGGTTATTTATCTCAAGCACAGGAAAAGGAAAGAATGTTCCCATTTTCCACCTCCCTTTCCCTGCCTTCTCCAAGAATGCATCTCCACATGCCAGTCAGCACAGCACAGCTGGCAACTCCTCATCTCAAACTCAGGAGGCTCTTACCTCGCACGGATAATTTACTTTACTTTTTAAAGTTCTTGGTGGCAGCAGATTACTGAAGAATCACAGAATTGTTAGGGCGGGAAGAACTATTCCGTAATCCTGTTTTTAAATAAAAGTGTCGAGAAATACAGTTCCTATCCGAAATTTAGTTTGGTCTCTAACACATAACAAGCTGGTGCAAAAGAAAAAACCCACCTAGCTGGCAACACAACCACAGCGAAACCAAATTTAACCTTTTAAAGTTGGTAAATGTCAGCAATCACTTTATCTAACTGTTTTCGAGTACATCTTGCCTGTTTACAATACTGCTGTTAATAGGTATTGTCAGCAGCTAATCCAATCATCTGCTAACAGCTTCCTCTTCAAACACACACACACACAACTCCCACCAAACACAAAACTGTTGAACACACACTGTGGAATATCTAAAACCCCTCATCACGGACACTTTGCTTTGAGCTAATAAGTAATAACAGATAAAGAAACCTGACAGCTGAAAGGCTTAACCAGGGTCCTGTAAAGAATTCCCACTCTAGAACAGAAATGATCAAACCTGCTCCATTTCCCATAGGTATAAACAGCATTTGCTAGAGGAATCTTACATGGAGCTGCTACAGAGCAACCGCTGCTGGGATCCTTCTGAATTTACACCTTCAGGGCTAAGCTCACAGGGACACTTTGTAGATATGCTCGTGTGGAGGGTGATGTCCTCTGATAATTCAAGAGTTCATAACTACTTCAGGGAAAAAAAAAAAAAACAAAGAAAAAAAAAAAGAAAAACCACCACCAAACCAACACTCCAGGATCCAAGCCAACATTCCCCATCTTGTAAAAAATTCTCGTGTCCAAGGCTGAGCAAGTGCTATTATGGAGCAAACAAGAGCAGCTCTGTTTGCCTCCAGAGCTACTGCAGCAACATTGAACTCGCAGCTTCGGAGGGCTCTGACTCTCAAAACAAGGACAATTCTGTTTTGAACAGGAAAATGATCAGCTCCCAGATTTGTCCAAACACAGATCAAGATGCTTAAAGATGTGCCTCCCAAGTGCCAGGAAAGGCTGCTGCAGTTCCACTGAATGTTTAAATGCTAAATCCAGAGCGTGCATGTGTGTCCTTGTTAGAGATTAAATGCTCTGTCTTCTACTTTTATCACTGATAAACATTAGGTCAACAGCATGCTCTCTCCAAATTCAATCCTATCAAGATTATCGCTCACAGGAAATAGGAAACGTGCATTTCCCAACCTCTGGAACATCAGCAACAAGCCACCAAGTTCTGCAAAAACGCAGCCCAACAAATCCATTCCCCCCTTCCCTCTGAGAGCTTGAGCCCGGCAGCAGCAGGGGTAAAAAAGCAGACAAAGGAAGGCGGGTAGGAGCACTCTGTTGATGCATATTCAGAGAATGAGATTTGTCCAGATATCAAATCTGAGTGCACCGAGTATGTTTAAACACCGCTGCATCCACAGCGGACAAAAATCATTACAGGAGTCCCTCGCACAGAGATCCAACTGCCACACTGCAAGGAAACCACCACAAGCAAAATAAAATAAAATAAAATAAATTTTTTTAAAAATCTCTGGGTAACCGGAGAGATCGAAGAGACTCGGGCAACAAAGGAAGTAATATTTAACTCATCTAAACAAGGTTAGTGCCAGAAAGACAAGTCTGGGTCATGTCATATCATATCACGTCTCATTTCATCTGCGCCTCGTTCCCACAAAAGCAAATCAATGAATGCTATCAGCAGAATGCCCACATTTTCAAGCACCACAAGGGCCAGCGACCCGCCCTGCGTGGCCAATACCCAGGCAGCGTATCTGCAAAGGGTACGGTCTGTTTGTCTCTGTGGTCCAAGGTTATATCCATTGGGAAACCTTATCTGTGAGAGATACTGCTTCAAAAGAGATGAGTAGAGTCCGTCAAGCGCTTTGGGTGCAAGTTAACCTTAAAGCACAGCCATTCCAAATTCCCAGTCACGTGGAAGGCTTGGGATTCTTCCCTCAGCTAACAAAGACAGGCTCATCCTCGGTTTAGATCTTACCCTCTCTCTGCAAGTGCCTTTTCCTTACTAGGGAAACCAGGCACCGTGAAAATGTAACACGCTGGCAGGCTTGGAAGCTAATTAGAATAACTAAATTCTGAAGAATTATCAAGATGGGCCCACTAATCCAACCTCAGCTTGCCAGTGTTTGGCTTGGCCCTGGTAACGTCCCAGACCTCGAGTGTCTCACTACACAATAATGGGGATGGATCCAGGGAAATACTGGGATCTCTACACTTGAAACACAACAAAACCGAATCAATCTGAAGGAGCGGGCCCGAGTCACCACCGCAGCACGGATAAATGCCACCAGAAGACCCAAAACTCTAATGCAAAGGATATGGCAAACTGGTGGCTGATGCTCAGAGAATCAAGAGAATTCCTGAAAAGTAACGAGGCATTTCAAACTACTCCAACATCTTCAGGACTGGAGACTATCAAGAAACTTCCTGACTATCAAAGAAGAGATTTGCCCTCTTTAAATCATTTATCTAATGAAACACAATACCAGTCCGAGTAACCAATCTAGTTAGGTCAAAGTTTACATAGCTGAGTGTATAGCTCCGTGTACAAAAATAAAAGTAGACTTGCTTTTCCAACAGTTCTCACTATTCTTACCCACCAAAGTATGCTAGATACTGAAAGCCTGCCCTGGAGTGTGTGCTCCTCAAGCTACATTCCCCTCCTGGATGGATTACTGCCTCTGGCAGCACATGCATCCAAGGTAAGGAGAATTATTACACTGACTCAGGTTAGACTCAGCTAACACTGCATACGATCTCCTGACAGCACTACAGCACCTTAATATCCAAATCCAGATCGATGCCAGGCATGGAAGCAGTTCTGAAGCTTTCTTTGAGATGACAGTGACAAAACCCAAGCACAGTTTTGTGTGGGGTTTTTTGGTCACTCCACTGCTTTGGGAAGATGGAGAATTGGGACCAACTAAGCCCTGGCCACTTAATAACTCCTCAGCAGAACTCAGCCCAGCTCACCTTGTGAAATCAGGCTCTGAAGGAGGGCTGTGCTCACAGCCTCGGAGTATTTCACCTCTTTTAATCCTTCAGCTTTATGGAGCAGAACCTGATTTCAACGTGGGCCACTGCTGAGCTGCTCTGAGCAGAGCTCTGTCATCAGAGCTCCTCATTGCATGCAGGCACACAGATATTTCTTAAGCATGTGTCCACACACCTTCCTCCAGCCAAAGGTCTGATTTTAACACAAATTTCCACTTATTTGTGCTTCTGCTC
>VWZN01007370.1:161518-186238 GCA_013396955.1 Regulus satrapa | reverse complement strand
CACATATCACACACACATCACACACACAAACACATTTCACACACACGTCACACACACATTTCACACACACACATCACACACACACACATTTCACACACATTTTACACACACATGTCACACACACACACCCCCCACACGCAGCCTGTGACAGGCAGACCGGCTGCTCCGTGAGGGGCCGGCCGCATTCCCGGGTGTCCCCAGGTGTGTGCCCGCATTCCAAACACCGGATGCCACCATCACAACCCAGTGCAGGTCCAAACCCGTCTCCAAAGCTCCGAACCCGTCCGAGGCTCTGGAAAAAGCAACCCCGACCCTCCGAGCACGGACCCACGGGGCCACGAATCGCGGAACCACGCGGTGCCGCCATGACCGGGGCCTGAAGAGGCCTCGGAGACCCCTGAGGCGCTGAGCTGAGGTTTTGGGATCTCCGGCTCGCTGCTGCAGACGGACACCCCCGTTTGCGCTGCTGTGCCCCGCTTGCCTCACCCCGTTTGTTACCAAAGAGCACAACGTGATGGCCACGCTGCCGTGCCCTGCCACCAGCACCACCACCACCACACGCCACGGGTTTCACAACCCAACATTGCGCACAGGTGGACGGGCATCAGGTGAAGAGCAGAAAAAGAGGCATTTAAAAGTTAGGAAACGCCCCATATAAACTTGTGTAACCTGGGCTGTCCAGATTAGTGTGCAAATAAAGGCATTACGTGAGAATTGTTGTAAGGGCAGGCTCGGCTTGTGCAAGGGCGGGTTGGTTCTTCGGAGCGGTTTGCGCTTGAGAACGGGAGCTCTGCTCAGATCCTCCACAGCACCTCAGTGGTTGCTTTACACTCATTTTTAGATGCCTGCTCTCATGATTTGATGATTTATTCACTCCACGGTAGTTACGCTTGGTACCTGGGCACTTCTTGACGGAGTACTCAGGATCACATCGCTGTAAAATCCTTTCCATCACTGTCCCGTGGCCACTTTTTCACAGACCATCCCCTGGAAAAAAGAGTCCATTGTAGCACAGGCACAGAATTGCAGTCAGCACACTTGAACTCTTAAGAAAAAATACATATATTCTCTTAATGCCTAGTTGGTATACGCAAACTGAAGTTTCTGAGATTACACAGCAGTTAAATTTAGGGACATTTTTCAGAATTCGCTCAATAAAATGTATCTGTGACACCAAACAGAAGTCCTGGGGAATGTCCCAGCGATATTTCAGTGTGGGAACAACAGAGTCATTTGTCCAATGTGGTTTTTGAAAACAGCTAAAAAAGGGTGAGGGTGTAAACTTTGTCTCTAATAAATACCATATCCTCTGATCATTGTATTGATGATAAATCATAATGCAGGGACAGTGGATTAACTGATGTTCTCAGTATAAAGGGATAATAATAATAATAATAATAATAATAATGCAGATCAGATATTTTTCCCAAGATTGCTCTTTTCAAGACACAATTAATTTATCCCTCTTAAATTATTTATCATCAGGAAAACATCATAGTGACATTTTATCATGATGCTTTTGCATTTTAATGTAGTAACATATGGTTACTTCTCAAAGAACCTACCAAACTGGTTATTCGAGGTAGCAGTGTGAATTTTTCATTGTGGGAAAGAGAAGATAGCAACACCAATGTGGCCTAGTCTGGGAGCCCTGAATAAATTATTAGAAAATAAAACCCCAACCCAACCCTATTTGAAACTCTATTACCCAGCACAGAGATAGCATGACACAAGGTTGTGGAAATCTATAGGTAAAAAACTGCAAGTGCTTGCAAGGCAAAATCTTTGTTAGAGTGAGACAAGCCCCTAAATGCTCATTATTTGGGTTTAAAAAAAAAAAAAATTAAAATTTTAAAAAGAAAAAAAAAAAAGAGAGATTTGTTCACCTGAATTTTCACTGCATACCCCGAGGTGGTTCAATGCAAACCGTGGTCTTGTTTCTTTGTTTCTTTGTTTCTTGTTTCTTTCTCCTGGACAGGCCAGGAGGAGTTTTGCATCAAACCCAGGCGTCTAGCTGCCTGTGAAGGCAGCAGAGATGCTCACTCCAACTCCTTGCTGAATGTAACCCGTTTCATTAAAAGATTAATCAAGAGAAATGCCGCTCTCTGTGCTGCCAGAAGGAAGGGCACGGGCAGGTTGTGTTCAGTAATATTGAATTTTGCCTGCTGGTCGGGGCTAAGAGCCACATGGGAAGAAGGGGTTTGTAAAGGATGCGTTTGTCATGCAGCGAGCAGCTCTTGTCCTCCAGCTGCAGCGCATTCCAGGCACAGGAATACAGGCTGGAATTTGCAAACTTGGTGCAGAACAGGACGCAGGGAGGAAGAAAGAGTCCTAGAAAAGCTCAGAACCTGCCTCGGTATGAGCAGTAACCAACGGAGCTAAAGCTCCTTTGTTTTCTGATTTGAGGTGCTATGGTTCAAAGATAAAGGTCTGACCAAAACGAGTCAGACCAGTTTAGGAAAAGTTCAGGAACTTTTTTTTTTTTAAAGCCGTGGATTAAACTGAGTTAGTGCACTCCAAGATAGCTTTGGATCCAAAACAGGCCAAACACCTCATGAGAGGAAATCTGTGATTTTACTCTCAAAAGAGTGGATACAGATTTTTGTCAACTGCCTCTTTTGTCTTTTCTTAATGAATTAACTGGTTGAGGATACTAATTAAGTGATCTGAGTGAGTTTTAAATTCAGTCCTGAATATAATAATTATGAGATATCAGTGTACAAACGGGATGGGCAGCAAATACATTGTTTGCAATCGAATGCATTCTGCTGCCTTCTATGTTTCCCCTCGTACCGTTCTTCGGGGTTTGGGAGCAGCTGTCAGGATTACCGTGTAATATTCAGTAAAGATTACTGAATCCTAGAATGGAATGGACCTCTGCAGCCTGTCCAGCCCACCCTGGACCCTCCTAGAGCAGCTTCATCAGGGCTGTGTCCATTGAGCATCCAAGGACAGACACTCTGTACCCGCTCTGGGCAGCCTGTGCCAGTGTTTCACCTCCTTAGCAACAAAAAAAAAACCCCAAAAAAACAACAAAACAAACAAAAGAAAAAGGCTTTTTCTTTTGTTTAAGCAGAAATTCCGTATTTCTCTTTGCAACCTGCTATCCTATCACTGGACTCTACTGGCAGAAGTGTCTCTGCTCTCCCCTGGGCAGGTGTTTATTCACACAGCTCCCAGTCAGTGTGCTGGCCTTTCCCACAGAGCTGCTTTCCACCCACTTTTGTCCCCAGCCTGTACTGGTGCACTGGGGTTTTCCTCCCCAGCGCAGGGCTTTGCATTTCCTTTGTTGAACTTTACAAATTTCCCGTTGGCTGATTGTTATCTTTTCCTGCGTGACTAAACACAAACATTATTTCTCCTTTTGCGTCCCTGCCACGTCACTGAAAAGCAGCAGAAATACCAGCCACGAGGTTTGAATATGAAACTTCATTTCATACTTCTTTTTTAGTTTTTTTAAAAAAAAAACTAATTAAAACACCTCTTAACTGTACTGGCCACTGTGCCCAGCCCCACCAGCTTAATAGTATTTATATTTATGTTTTATAGTTCCTCCCTTCTTTTCCATTGCCTTTTGGCATATCGATACACTTAATTATAATTTAGTACACTGAGTGTATTGATAAATGTGTGGGTGACAGAAACAGTTGCTAGGAAAGGCTGACACCCATCAGGAGTGCTGCAGGGGGAAGGGATCCTTCAGAGGAATGCTGGAGGTTCAGTTATAACTTGATCGTGTGAGGCTTGGCTCATCCCTTCGCTTGAAAACGGGGCTGTCTGGGTCATATGATTAAAATAAAACCATTTACAAAGAACAAATTCGTGTCCAGGATGGACTTCTCGAGAGAACCTTCAAAGGTATTGAAGATGTGAAAGCTGTTGCTCAATTAGAAAGAGCAGATTGGCAGGGAAAAAAAAAAAAAGAAAAAAATATATATATAAGGCGGGCATGTCTGTGAGGAACAGAGGATTAAAAGGAGCTGAAGGGGCTTGTGGTGCTCAGAAGCCCCTTGGTAAAATGACTGTGTGTGATTTTTAACACAGCTGTGCTTTGCTTCCTCTAACCTGCTTGTAGTTATCCCTCAGTTTTCAGTCTAAATGCGTTTGTCAGTTCACATCTTTGTTTCCATGCCAGCACTTGCCTTTTTGGCCAAAAATCCACTCCTGATACGTTTCTAGAGAGCAATCTTATCCCATTTCAGCTTTCATTTCACAGGGCTAGAAGTACCACGGCCTGCAAGTTTTCTGCTGTGCAGAGAATCTCTTTCTTATCCATTACAGGTGCCTATCCTTGCATGTTTGTCAGATTAAATTTGCAATTTTATACAATATTCCAGATAAAGTTTCACTGCAATCTTACATGGCAAAAAATATTTTTGTACCTCTACTGAAATCAGATCTCTTGACGGCAGCTTGGGCTTATATTTGGTTTTGGCATAGCTACCTCATGTCAGCAGTTCATAAAAAGTGTGATTTTGAAGAGTATATTTTGGGTTCCTCTTCTGTCATGTCAAACTGAGGTTCTAGCATAGAGTGGTGCTATTTGTTCCCAAGCAAAAAACTACACACTCGTATAGAAATAAAATTTCTCCTCATTTCTAGCAGTCTAGGCTATAGGCTTTTTTAGTATTAATTCTAATTGGTAGTCATTAATTAATTGTGTTAATAGTGTCTCTTTATCAGTGAATTTTCATTCCCTTCTATCCAACATCAACATCACTTGTAGCTATTTCCTTTTATGTCAGCTCATTTCACGCCTCACTTTGCCTCCCCATTCTATTTATTATTTTTCTGTATCAAAATGTTGGAATCTGCTTCTTTCTTTTGCTTAGTAACTGCAGAACACACCCCGAGCTCTGATACTCTCGAATTTGTGGTGAGCTCTCCCTTCTGTTTCTGTTTCTGTTACCCTTTTCTTGCATAAGCTGCATGATTTGTCCTCAAGCACTGATGACACACAGTCACATCTGGCTTCCAAAAACAAGGGTGATCCTTTCTCGCTCCAGATAACTACACAAACTTTACAAGTTTGTTATTGCTCACGACGATTGCCTCACAATTTTTCCTGCTGTTCCATTGAACAGATTAACGATATACTTTCCTATAAGCACAGCATCCTGCCTCGACGGTGTTTTCCCCCAAGAATTTCTCCTGAGCTGTCTGATTTCGCGGATCCAGCCTTATTAACGTACTTCTCATGTTTGCTCCGCTCCAAGGAAGCCATTTTACGCTTTCACTTGTGAAAGAATCCCTTCTCCAGGCACAAGGACTGTTTCAAAAAGTTTCCCATTTGCCCACGGTTATCGTTCCATTTATCCTTCTGCTAACGTTGCGTTATATTCCTTGCAGCTCGGCCTGACAGGGGCAGATCAGAGGGCTGAAGCAATCGGTGAGGAGGGCCCTCTCCACCCCAGGAAGATGCAGAAGTGAGAGCAGGGCACAGTTCTGTGCCTGGGCTCTCCATCCCCACGGCGACCACGCTCTCGAGGATGGTAGAGGCACCAGGAGAGCTGTGCGTGCCTCCACTGGATAAGAGGGATGGGGGGAGCCAGGCTCTGAAGATGATGGTCCATGTCTCAGTGGCTTGGTTTTAAAAGGCAAAGGGGTCTGCTAAGGAGGAAAATGGAAATGGAAAATGTAAACCCTCTCCCTCTTAATTTTTATAACCTTGAAATTAAGAGGCTCTCAGGCAAAGATATGAGGGTGGGAATAACAACTCTTTACTAGTATGAAGAGCTACACACTCATAACTCTGATTCTAACTCTAATTCTATCACGTAATTTTGGAAGCTTTTTCTAGGGCCTTAGGTCAAAAGCAGTGTTCTGCTGAGGGTTAGCACTTGGCAGCACAGGAAGCTTAAAATTCTCCGTGCTTGGGGTTCTAACAGTCGGCTGAAGGTTGTGAGCTCAGTCCTCACACAGGGCACCAGTGTGTGGGAGGTTTTTAGTTTATTTTAGGGTCAGGATTGATAAGTAGGAGACTTTTTTTTTGTGTGCCTTGTTTTAGGTGTTTATTTTGGTTTTACTCAGGTGATACAAGAGTATCACCTGATCCTGGTTGCGGTGAGGAGAAAGTTTAAAGCCAAATCTCTCGCAGAGTTTTCTGTGTTTTTCTATTTTCTGAGCTTGGAAAGACAGCTCGGCACGGCAAAAGCCAGCAGATAAAGAGCCAAGAAAGAAAAGTAATTAAAGAAAGAGAGAGGGAAAGGCAACAGAAAGTAGGGCAGGGAAGGATTTCAAACACGAAGATGTGTAGGTGGATGACGAAGAGCTGAAGGCTGGCCATCAACAGCAAATGGAGTTGTAAAAATGACACTTGACTCTTGAATCCGTTTGTGATGTGCCTTTGGCTCCTTGGACTGTGGAGATGGAGAAGGTGCTCATAAAACCCACGAGACATGGAAATGGAGAATCACGTGAGCTTTTTAAAATTTGGGGTGTGAATCCTTGAAGGGATGAGGAAAAAATGACATCTCTCGTAGCTGCACTGCCAACACTCGATTGATGCAGTTACCTGCAGAACAAAGTTTTGCTATTCTTCATCAAGGTTTCCAGGCTGCCACAGCACAAACAGCCTGAAAGAAACAGCCTCAGACTCGTGGCAAGTCACAGCATCGAGGGTGAAGGAGAGCAAGACCCCTGCTGAAGACACCTGGGCGTATCACATTGAAATATGGGAAAATGCAGATCCTACCTTAGGGAGCTACATCACTAGAAAGCAAATGTTATGCTGAAATGATTCCTGAAGGAGTTACTCTGACAGCATCTCTGGCCAGAGCCTGGAAACTGTCCCTAAAAATCTGCAGCAGATTTAGCAGCACGAGGAAGGAAGGATCCCTCTGGTGCATGCTTATATTCTGGCTCCAAGGCACAGTCCCAGCACCCATTGTGGGATTTTTTTTACTTTATTTACTTTATTGATTGTCTAGCACCTCATGTGAGCCATTGAGGGACATAACTGGGATGCGATTTTAAATTTAAAAGGAGCAACAAGGTTGTAGCAGTAGGAGAAAGACCACACTCAGAAACTGTGGAACTTCGCCTAAGCTACTTAAAGAGGCCCAGAAATCAGCAAGAGCAAAACAAGACGATGAAGGCCCACAAACAGGATTCGTATCTGCAATTCGCTCATCTGTGGCATATTCCTTTCGTCTGCATTTTCCTTTGTGCCATTGGTTGTCCAGAGCAGGGACCACACAGGCGGTTTAAGATGCTACTGCCGTTCCAATAAATATTTGACACTGATTTAGAGCCATCAGCCTTAGTGCCATTTGCAGGTCCTGGATAATTCATTGATGACGTGTGAGTAGCGCTGAATGACAGGAGTTGAATATCCAGGAGATTAACACCCTGCCTTTGTTTCTTGCACTCTGCTTCCTTAAGCATCTGCTATTGGCCACACTTAGGGTAGCGTTGAGAAAAGAAAATATTGGCTCATTTGGCAGTCATTATCTTCGCTAATATCACTGAGCAGATTTACAGAGGTTGGGCAATGTACTCTGCTTATGGGACACGGTTGCAAGATGCCACTGATGTCGAGGCACCCCGATAAGATTAATATCTCATCAACCAGCGAACTACGTGAATTGCAACACTGAAAACTGCTCTGTTGAGATGGGTTGCACTCAGCTGAGCCACTATTAGAGAGCTGCTTAAATTCTCCTTAGCATTATCCCTATTGGAACAGAAAATAATATTCTTGGCCACACGGTAAATTTAAACTCCGCCATGTGCACTGTTGCAACACTCGCTGCCGTGATTTATATATATATATATATTTAAGACACTTGAATTTACAATCTGTGTTTTAATTGCAGCTGTAACATCGCTACGATATTGCTGCAACCTCCAACGGGGCTTGACAGCTGAGGCAGAGTAATCAGGTCTTCAGGATCCCAAGGATGCAGCCTCTTGGGGCAGAATTTAAGGACATATTTGGCATCTGACAAGTGTTTCTCATCCCAGCATCCAGTCCTGAGCAGGCAGCAGGGTGTTCAGAAATCCCAAACGCTGTAACAAACCCCCAGCAGCTGCGGCGCTCCCCAGAAGGGTCAAATCTAACGCAGCTTTCCCCTGTAGCTGTGGCTGGCAAAAGCACAATAAACCCAGCAAGCTACACGTGTTTGGGTTAGGAAAAAAATTTTAAAAATAATAATAAAAAAAGCCAGGTTTGCCCACGAAGAACACCTAGAGATTTTCTACTGCGGGCTGAGTGTGTCAGGTTTAAGCACCAATTCAATGGGTGCGTACATATCCAAAGATCCCCCACCTAAAAATATCAGCCTGGATGCAATAGCCCTTACTCCAACAGAAGGACTCTGCTGTAACTCTGAGCTCTGATCTCCTTTTGGAGCAGCCTAAATCGCCAGTAATCTGGCGATTAAGGCGCCGGCAGCGGTGTTGACAGACCCGATTTCAGACCTCGGTCGGGTTGATGAGTGGCTTTAGTGTTAATTCTTCGTGCCATTGTCCATGAGAGTGACCTTGGCAGCGGGCTGCCCTGCACCCAAATCCCTCGGGAACCTCTTACTTCACTGCTTGGTTCTCCACAGCGGAGCAGGGATGTGGATCTGGAGGGACAGAACGCGGTTTAGGAAAAAAAAAAAAACAACAAAACACTTCTCTCCTTCTAACCAGGATTACCCTAGGGGAGAAAACGAATCCCGCTGTCCTGAGGAGAGAAGCACCTTTCTGCTCTTTGGGGTGTCAATTACAGCGATCTCAGCTCTTGGCAGGACCAGGCGGTGGGATTAAAGTTGAATGTGCTGCTTAGAGAGCCGGGCTCTGCAATCCGGAGCTGAGGCAGTCCGACGCCTGAAAGGCAACTCTCCTGTAAACCTCATGCAGATCGATGGGGTGAGCCCTGACCCTCAGCAGTAGAAGAAATCAAACCGGGCATTTCTCTTTAATAGCTGCTCTTATCTGACAGAGGAGCTTTGGCCATGCTGGAATTTAATTGGTATTTTTTTATTTTTCTTTATTGCTGCTTAACTCAGGAGAGCTTTTTTCCCCAAACTATTATGACATTAAATATTTTTAATAAATATTTTTTAGTTAACAATTAATTTATTTAGTTTAGCATATAAGTTAATTTAGTTTAATTAAGTTTTATTTAGTACTTGAGTTTTTTCTGTCAAATCCTGGTTTCCATGACATGATAGCAGCTTCATTTAGCTTAACTCTATCCATTAGTTAAACATCTTCAGATTCCTTGATGTTTCATGGAAATGAAAGCTGTAGCATTTGGATTCACCAACTTTACCTGAAGGGCAGCAGTCCATTTTGTGGACAGAACGTGAAATAAACCAAGTCTCCAACTTGTCTTAAAAACACTTGAAAGTTTTCTTTCATTTCCTCCCCGTCCCATTCCTACCTCTTCATTCCCTGGTCTTCTCTTTGTCTTAATAAACNTGTCTGGTTAGAGACAGATAAATAAGATGTCCCAACAGCAAATGAAGAAAACATTTGGAAATTTTTAAAAAAAAAAAAAAAAAAAAAAAAAAAAAAAAAAAAATCAGTTGTAAGGGACCTCACCTGGTCTGACCCCTCCCCTCCCACTGAAAGCAGAGGCAACCCCGAGGTTTGACCAACCTCAAAAAATCAGTTTTCCCTTACTGCAAACCCCCCCCTCCCCTTCTGCTACTCTGATTTACACTGATCCCATCTATTGTTTCTGAAAATGTTAACGCATGATAAAGGAGCTGGGGTTGTTTTGGAAATCTAGACAGGCTGCAAGGCCAGTGCCCGAGTGTTTCCTTTTGTTCTTTGCCTGGGTGTGTGGGTGGTGAGCTCTGAGGAGCTCTTGGGAGCCCAGACTGGCGCACAGCCTCACCTCTGGAATTTCTAAGCATGCAGCACTAATTCAGGGAGAAATAAAAACTAAAAAAAAACCAAAACAAAACACAGAGATATGGAAATGAATACTCAATCCAAGCGTGACGAGACAAGAAAGCTCAGAAAAACAGACAAACAATTCTTGTTCCAGCAGGGTGAAGACTTGTTTACCTTTTTTTTTCCCTGACAGCCTGAAAAACCCCACTTTTGTCTGTCTTCTGATGGCAAACCTTGCAGCAGAAACCATCATGAGTTGCTCTGCTGCAGCAGAAACAACCAACCTTTTCAGTCCTATATGTCAATTCTTTCTAACTTTTTTGACTGATTTTGTTGTCCAGAACGGTTTTGAAAGCCTATTTCTAGTCTCACGTGCCCAAGATTGTACAAAGATACACAGGGAAAACCTGTGTCTATTCTTGTTCCCTTATTTAAATGTGAGACCATATTTTGAACATGATAGAACTTATTTGTAACCCCGCTCTAATGCAAAAGACTCTGAGTTTCTGATAGATGACTTCAGCTTCATCAGCCTAGAAAATGTTTGCGTTTTGCTTATTCAATTTGGCTTTCACCTATTGTATGCAGCGTGCAGTTTCACCCATCTTCTCTTTCAGGGAGCTCTTTAATCTCCTTTTGAGACAACCTGCAGTTGCTCTTTATCCCAGACATCACAGTATTTCTTCAGGAGTGCTCTGTGTTGCCACCCAGTCAAAGGTGCTATTGCTTGTTGTTTTCATGTTATTTTTGGGCAGGCCTGTCTTATTTCTAATTTATGTTTGGGGCCACAGCTTATTTCTTCATCAAATGCATTTGATGCAAGGGTTCACCCTGTTTCAGGGCATTCATTTTAGAAGGACTGCTCTTCTGGGCCTAGCTGCAATAAACATTTTGGTCAGTCCTGCTGCATTAGGAGCTTTCATACTGCAGGCTGCTGGGTTTGGTTTGGGTTTGGTTTGGGTTTGGTTTGAGTTTGGTTTGGGTTTGGTTTGGGTTTGGTTTGGGTTTGGTTGGTGCAGCCTTGCCCTTTAGTTCTGAGTCAGCCTCACCTGGCAGTGTTCACCAGGTTACCAACCCTCACAATTCCACTTACTCCAGCCTCTGGAATAATCTCACCACACCCACCAGCATCCTCTGTCCTTTCCTGAGCTGCTGTCCTCAGTTTCTCTGGGATGTTATGTTATTTCAGAGCTCTGTCTGTCTGAATTTCATAGATTCTTACATACTGGAGGCTGATTATTGCAGAGCTTTCTCCACAATGCTGTGTTGTTTATAAACCTGCTTCATTTGCAGGTCCTGAACCATTTCTGATTGTGGTTTCCTCATTACAGGCAATATGGTGCTTCTGGGACTCAGGGTCTGTCCTTTTTATCCCCTCTTTCTTGTGGGAATCCTTAAGAGTAGAGAGTTTTGGGAAAGAGGGGTTTGGGTTTTGAAATGTAGCACTTTCTACTACCTAGGCAGTGGGGGAAGACTTGTTTTCAAATGCAATTTAAAGTTATATAGTCCCAGCTAAATGCTGAAGAGTTATCTTTCAAGTAACAGAATATTCATTTGCTCCCACCAATATTTTAAAACACATCAAAGGAGCATTTCCACTGATTCCCCCGTTTGCTGAAACCTGTGCTTGGAAAACTTCCATCCGGTTCATATCTACTCCGATGGCTTCTTTTCAAACTTTGACAGTGAAATGAAAATTCCTTTTGTGTTTTGGAGCTGAGTGTGACTGTGATCATTTGATTAGAAAGTGTAAAATTGCTGTTGGAACACTCCAGATGCTTGCTGATGGTGTTAAATAAAGCACTAGTGCCCTGAAACAGAGAGTCTTGTTCTTTGAGTGTGACAGATGCCTCGGAAATTTGTTACTTGGCACACTTTGGTAAATATAAAAGAGAGAATTTTGGGTGAGACCAGTAATTTTGTTGATAGAAATACCTCACAAAACATGGAAGAAAATTCATCAGTGCAGAGTGGAGTTGTCTGAGAGGAAAACGTTTCTTTAGCAGCTCTTAACAATCAGAAAGAGCTGAATAAAACAGCTGATCCCATTTTCTTGTGAAATCCATGGAGACTTTGGGAAAACATCACGTGTCAGAATGCATTTTCTGGGGAATGGTTGTGTGATGGAATCAGCACAGTCCACTCTGAGGGAAATACAGAGAAGTTGCTTGCAGGTGTGAGGAAGAAAACTCAGAGAGAAATTCTCAGTCTTGCCAGGCACAGAAGGAAGGTGCACAAATGTAACTTTGCCACGGAGTGCTCTGGAAAGAATAATTGATGCAGAAAGATCTAAATAATAACAGAGCCCACAAAATTGCTGGAACTTGTTGTTTTTTTAGATATTTCAAGTTGTTCCATGAGGATAAGGAAGTTTTTGATTCACAGAATGTTTTCTCTGTATTTAAGCCCTTCTGTGAGGGAAGAAGTGACAATGCTAGGGAGGACTCAGATCCTTGTTTTCCTGGCAGGCTTGAAATGTTAGAAAATAAGAGTAAGCTGACTACTTCTGCCAGGAAGAGAAAAAAGATAAATATCAAAACTGAGTCAGAAAGGATCCTATATGCCACATCCATTGCAGAGTCTAAACTGAAGGCAACCCAAGAGCCAAGTGCACATTTGGAGCCTCACCAAGCTTTGCTCACAGTGTGCTGGAACTCAGCTCTTTGCTTACTGATGTCTGCAAGCCCATTTTCTTACTGAGCTGCAGACACAATTTCCCAACTTGGAGGCTGATGGCATGTGGCTTTTAGGTCCCCAAGACACAAAAAGTGAAATCAGAATGAACAGTTTTCCTAAGCAGCCTGGGAAGAACAAGGTTCAGGCTGCTAAACCCACTGTTGCTGCTCTTCTTTCTAAGCCAAACGGAATCTGACTCTGTCCTGCATGCATATAAAAATATTATAGCATTACTTTTATCTAAAAGACTTCAAGAAATGCGGCCGTGAATCCTGAAAAGTTGAAAAACATGGAAAGGCTGCAGCTGAAAGTCCTACAGCCTTGGGGAGACATTGCATTTAGAAGAAAGGAACGTGTAGTATGCTTATTGAAGAACTGTAGTAGCTTAAGGACTCTTTTGTAGAGATAGTGGGGTGTCTGAGTTGGTTCTGCTCTGTGGGATCAAAACTGACCTTGCGTCCTCTTCACACAAGACACGGATTTTTGGCTTGCCTCAGCCTGAAAGGTGACTCCTTTTGAAAGCATTTATTATCTCCCAGCAAACAGTGAGAGTGTTGGGCAGGTTTTCTGTCCAGAGAGCAGAAAAAGAGTAGCTGAAATGTCAGTTTTCTTTAATTCATTTTGCTCCATCCAATTTAACGCGGACAAGAAGTTGTGTAGTTAATAAAGCCATCCACATAAAGGAGTATCGTGTCATATTCATGATGAGCTGCCCACAGGCAGGGCAAAGTGTATGTGTGGGATTGTTACCCACGAAAATCTCGATGCTGATGACAATAAATGATGCTCTGTACCTCGTAGTGACCCCAGAACACAGAATCCACTGAAATGAATATTTGTGGGATCACGCTAAACTAAGGCGATGCTTCTCAGGGAAACGATGGAGCTCGTTCTTAGAAAGGAGGAAAGAAATGTCTCTCGATTCACAGAGCTGACTCAGAAAATGACTAGGCATGTCATAAAGCATGTTTGTACAACCCTTGACACAGTTTACAGGCCTCAGCTCCTTTGTTCCTTCCAACCACCTCGTCAGCCCAGCAGCGGTTCAGAGCCAGCAGCTGCCCCTGGCAGCGCCAAACTCGGTGCCCTGACCCAGAGAAAGGTGCAGGTTTTGCACAACGCCATCCCTTGGGGCAAGGAGCTGCAGGAGCAGCTCCAGCTGAGCTTTTGCTCATTCCCATTTTCTCTCCCAGGCCCAGCGCTGGTGGCGGCTTCAGCCTCCAAACCAGGGAATTCCCCCCCATGTGTGCTCCGTGTGAGAGCTCCGAGCTGGAGCCACGGGGAGGGCATTGCACCAGTTTGGGCAGGGAGGTGGAAATGCCTCCTGGCATTTCACCCTCGCCTCTTGCTGCCTGTAAGGGGCAGCTGCCGCCTCAGTTTTACACGGAGAGAAAGCAGAAAAATTCTGAAAGATTAATAAGTTTCTGAAAGATTAATAGAATTTCTGTTATGGAGGATACTGCAATATATTACTGTTAAATAAATATATATAATCTGCATCCCATTTTCCTTATATTTCTCAGTTAATTACATCTGTAATTCTACAGGTAAGACTATACGAGGAGTGGAAATGTTTCAATGGACTTGTACTTTCCATTCGATTTTCCTTTTCTAACAAAGAATTCAGGGTAGTAGCTGCTCCAGCATCAAAGTCGCTGCTGAATATTAATATTGGAGGATGGATTTTCAGAGTTCTGTGTGCACCGATTTCCTGGCATGTTTGAGTTTTGAAAGATGAAAAGGATTTGGTGTGTTGATTTCAGGAGATGTCTTTTATGTCTGCAAGAAGCATACAGTTTTTCTTGCACCGGGACTTTGTCTGGGAGTGCTTTTACAATTCTGCTATGCTGAGGTGATTTAGTGTTTTGAATTGGTTGAACTTGATGGTCTTGATCCAGCTCAGGATATCTTAGGATGATTCCATGATTTTCTGTAAAGTGGTTGGTTTGAAAAGTGGCTAGTGGAGCAGATCCTAGAGAAGAGAAGTTAAATTATTCCTAATGTCATGCCACACAGGGAGAAAAAAACCCAAAAAATCAATCCTAGAGGCATAGGGAAGAAATATTCTTGAGCATTCTCTCTGTACAGCTTCATCCACCAGCAGTGTCATGTTGAGTAAGAAGAGCAGCTCCTGAGCCTGGATTCCTGTCAGGAATCAACACTTCATACAGTATTTCCTAGGATCTCACATTGCAATCTCCAAGTTTCAGCTTTCTTCTCTTTGTTTACCAGGGTTAGCACAGACTGCGGTCTCTGTTGCTTTTGTTCAGTGCAGTTGTGTGTTAAAGGTAAAGGGCACAGAAAATGCCAGCTTTGTATCGTTCACAGCTCAGATCTTGTGCTGCCTGGAAACAAATAGACTCTTTATGTGCGAGAACAGTGACAGATCCCATCCTCATCTTCCTCGTGAGCAATTTGGGTGCTCCATTTCACCTACAACTGGAACGGCTGCTATGAACAGAAGCTTAAACTCCAGGAAAGGAAGCAAAGGAATAAAGAATGTGTGTCTCAACAGGGCTTAGTCTAACGTGAGCCTAGAAGGAAAGGAACCAGGTGAAACCTGCAAGGAAAGGAGCCAGGTGAGCCCTGCATAATTTTCTCTACAGGGCTGAGAGGGGTAAAAAAAAAAAAAGTTTTGGATGGATATTAAACAGCTACAAAAAATAGGCAAGACTACTCACACCCTACAAGTCAATTTAATTTACAGATTTATCAGCAAGACAGTGCTGGCCTCCACAATCTCCCTCTGTTTCACAGCAAACCAAAATGCTGCTCCTGTGTGTGTCACAGCTGCTGGTGGCAGGGGAATTAGGAAGCAAGTGGTGGGGAGAGAGCCTTTTACTGATGGAGGACACTGGGAAAAGAATGTGCAAGAGTAAGGTGCCTTGCTTGTTGGAAATAGAAAAGGGTTCCAGAAGAATTCATGGAATTTACAAACCATTTACAAACTTGCCTCCTGCTCAAGGACGATGGACGTGGTGAGAAATCTCTGAGACACACAAAGCACCTCTGCTTTCTGGCATAATGCCGGCACCGTGGGAAGGAGGATGAGGAGGAGAAACGTGCACAAACCACACAGGGAACAGCGGGGTTTGTTCTTACAATAGAACGTTGGGATTCACTGCTAAATCCCTTTGCCTTTTGCTTTCCACTTTGTCATGCTGGGTGATCACCCATTTGGAATGATGTTATTTAAGCATAAAGGTATTATTGGATAAATGCTTTGAAATTTTCTAGAATTTTTACCTTTCTATGAAGTACTGTGTGTCTCTGGTGCTGATTTTCCTAGAATTCAAATCCCTTCCTTAAGCCATCTGGGGGACATCAGTTTTCTGAAACTACCATATGGCACACTCATAAGCATTCCAGCAAGTTGGGGTTTTTTTTCCTTGCTCTTTTGAAAATGTTGACAATTTTGACTTTGAGAGAAATATTTAGCCGTTATTCATCAATTTTGAGAGCTGCAATAAAAAGCTGATGGCATTGTTTCATCTCAACATCAGAGCACCATCTAGAGGCAAACAACATAAACTGTAGCACAAACCCAGGCCAATCCCTCAAGTCATGATGCTTTCCCTCAGAATTCTAGGGGTTTTCAGAATTATATTCAATACACTTTGTAATAAATATTCCCAAATCAACAAACACTCTCAAACAACCACAGTGCTGGTGGAGATTTGCCATTAGCACCTATCCAGCCCAGGGAAAGGGGCATTTCAGTTTGGTGGGTCCTTCCACACCAGGAGTATATGATGGGCTCAAGCCATACTCTCATCAATAAGAACATCTGCAGAAGAGCTTGATGGGTTTTTTTTTTTAGCTACCAGTCCACTGTGGAGCTCGTGCCACCAGGTCTTCATCCTGCTTCTTTTGTTAAGTAGCTGGATAATTTAATTAAGCTTTGATTGCTTTTGCAGCTTCAGCCAGCTGTGCAGAGATGCCTTTGATTACATTTTATGGCATTACGGTTCTGCTTTAATAAATTCAGCGTCTTCCCACTGATACTGATACAGCAATTCTCAGGGGTTATGAAGTTTCCTCTAAACCAGGGGCATGAATTACTGAGCCTCTTGTTTCCATTCTCTGCGATGTCAGTGTCTCCCTTTCTGCCATCACAAAGTAATGTAGTAATCCTAAGGTAGGTTCTTCGTTTGATTATTAAAATATTTCTTACACTTTGTACTTCCAGTGCTTCCTAACTGCTTGCTAAGGAAGGTAAGATCTAAGTGGTCACAGATTTTGGTGCGGTTTTCTTTTAGGTTTTATGCCTGGAAATCGTGTGACCTGCACACAGCACCTGCAGAGGGTTGAAGATGTGGCTCAGTGTGTGTCTCAGCTGGATTTAACTCCCCGTGCTAGGAAATCACCCGACAAAAGGTCACAGAATGCACTCGTGCCCGCTCCTTGTAATTCCAGGAGAGAACAAAATTATTTTGAGAGCGGAGGGAGATTCGAGCCCTTTTCTGGGATGGCAGCTGAAATTTACTTGAGGGATAATTCCAGGTTTGAAGGATAATTTCAGGTCTAACGATACAAGGAGATCACTGAACCCAAGGACTTCCAGCACCAGAGGAGAGCCTACGAGGCAGATTGGAAGGGACTATTCCAAGAGCATGCAGTGACAGAACAAGGGGGAATGGCTTCGCACTGGAAGAGAGTAGGATTAGATTGGATATTACAAAGAAATTCCTCACGGTGAGGGTGCTGAGGCCCTGGCACAGCCTGCCCGGAGAAGTTGGTGCTGCCCCATCCCTGGAAATGTTCAAGGCTGGATGGGGCTCTGGACACCCTGGTCTGGTGGGAGGAGTCCCTGCCCATGGCAGACAGGATGGAACTGGAGGATCCTTAAGGCCCTTTCCAACCCAGGCCGTTCTGTGATTTTCCAAGGATAGAATGATATCCTTGAGGATCTATGTGGCTCTCCACAGGGGAATCAACATAGAAGTTTGTCATGGTTTAACCCCAGCCAGCAGCCCAGCCCCACACAGCTCCTCGCTCATTCCCACACTGGTGGGTTCGGTGGGGGGAACATATCAGAAGGGTAAAAGCTACAAAACTCATGGGCTGGCATAAAGACAGTTGAATGGGCAAGGCAAAAGCCACGCACACAAAAGGAAAGGAAAAAATGGAATTAATTCCTGCTTCCCACGGGCAGGCAGGAGTTCAGCCTTCTCCAGGAGAGCAGGGTCCCATCACAGGGAAGGGTGCCTTGGGAAGACAAACACCATCACTCCCAATGTCCCCCTTTTCCTCCTCCTCCTTCCCCCCTCTCTGTGGCATCCCCTGGTCTGGAATGTCCCTCTGCTCAGCCGGGCTCACCTGTCCTGGCTGGGTCCCCTCCCAGGCAGCCCCAGCTCCTCCCCAGCCTGGCTTCACAAAAAGCAGAGAAGGCCTTGGCTCTGTGTGTGCCCTGCTCAGCACCAGCAAAACCCTCCCCAAATTATCAACCCTGTGCTCAGCACAGACCAAACACAGCCCCACAGCCCCACTGCAAGGAAAATGAACCCAGCACAGACCAAACACAGCCCCACAGCAAGGAAAATGAACTCAGCATAGACCAAACACAGCCCCACAGCAAGGAAAATGAGCTCTACCCCAGCCCAAACCAGCCCAAAGATTTGCAACTGAAATTTTATTGTCATTGGGAAACAGAAAACTGTCAGGGTATTTGTTTTCTGCTTGCCTTGGGTTTTAGGGGATGGGTTTTATACTGGAACTAAGGAGGGAGAAATTAAGAAGAAAGTGGGAAAATTAACACAGTGGCTCTCAAGTTTTCTACATTGGCTCAAATGATATATGGCTCAAGTCCTAAGAAAGTGGAGGAAGAACATTTTCAAAACCATGTTAATTCGCAGGCTTTAAAAATATTAAAATTATATTTTCAGGAAGACCGTGTGACAGTTCTGAATTAGGAACAGTTTGGCACAGTCTGTTTTCAGGCTGAACAGATCTTTGGAGCTGATTTCTGAGGTTAAGACTCTATTACTGCATCAGAATTCTGATGTAAGTGCCGTTGTGTAAGTAAGGTACTGTGTGAATCACCGCCACTGCATCCTGCTCCTTACACCTGATTTCTCTCAAATAGTTACTTTTTTTTTTTTTTTTAAATATAGGCCCAGTTTCTGCTGGCTTTTTCAGGAATCTGCCAGTCTTTGCTCTGCAGCTGATTAGAAATATTTAAATGCTGTAATATTTATACTAGAGCTCAATATTCGTGGTAGTGACCTGGCTGGGAGGAGAAGTCAACAGGAAGGCGATAACATCCCAAAGCATTCTTTCAAAATCTGTAGGAGTTCACCTGTCAACCCTTCAATTGAACAAGAAATCAGCTCCACCACGGTGCAGACGGAGCCTTTGTGCAACCACGGTTGCATTGCCTTGGTGGGGATTACAGCAGGGTGAGCTTGGCCCAGTTTCTCTTTGCTAGCACCCAGGCTGTGGAAAGGTTCTGTCACACCCGGGCTGCACCAAGAGCAGCGTGGGCTGAGCCAGGTGATCCCGCTCTGGTGCCTCCCCAGCTGCATCCAGCTCTGGGCTCCCAGCCCTGCAGGGACAGGGACCTGCTGGAGCCAGGCCAGAGAGATGCCACCAAGGTGATCAGAGCAGCTCTGCTAGGAGGAAAGGCTGTGAGGATTGCTCAGTCTGGAGAAGGGAAGGCTTTGGGGTGAACTCTGCCAGTACCTGGAGGGAGCCTGCAAGAAAGATGGAGAAAGGATATTCACAGGACACGGGGGAATGGCTTCAAACTGAAAAAGAGCAGGTTTCAATTGGATAGCAGGATGAAATTCCTTCCTGTGAAGGTGGTGAGGCACTGGCACAGGGTGCCCAGAGAAGCTGGTGCTGCCCCACCCCTGGAAGTGCTCAGGGCCAGCTGGGATGTGGCATTGAGCAACCTGGGATAGTGGAAAGTGTCACTGTCCTTGGCTGGGCTCTTGGATTAGAGACCTTTAAAAGTCCCTTCCAACCCATGATGGGTTGGAGAATCATATAGAATCATGGTTGGGTCCCTTCCAACCCAACTATGATTCTAGAATTCTATATTCTGTATTATTTGGATAACAAATTGTTCTGTTTTTTTTTAATTTTTTCTTAGAAGTAGGGGGTTTGTCTATCTGTTTTCTTTTCACAAATGGGAGAGATTTGTTTCTCAACGATGTGAATAAGGAATCCAGTATTAATTGTTTCAGTAGCAGTAGCAAACCCATTCATCTGGGTGCACCTGCTGCTCCCAGGAGAGGGCAGCAGTAAGAGAAAAACAGCTTTCTAATATATAAATTATTATTATTGATAATTTCCTCTCAAGATTCTTACCCATTCTTTCTCATTTCCCCAGCAAGTAAACCCCTATCCTTGCTGGTAGTACATGGGACTCTTGTATCTTCTACTGTGGATGTTATCAAAAGAAACAACCGTAAGGAAAACTCCCCAGGCCTTAATATTAGTTAAACCCTAATTTCCAGAAGTTATCCCTGCAAGAGTTAGAGGAAGTCTCTCAGAAGCCCACAGCCTCCCTAAAATGTCACCAGCTCTCCAGGGACACAATTTACAGACCCTTTTTTTTAGAATTTAAACTCGTGTGGTTTTGAACAAAAGGCGAGTCCGTGGGTGACGTCAATGCACTCACATCAGATATCAGGATTTAATAAAAACCTTCCTTTGCCAAGGCTGAGCTTCCTGCTGTGCACCCCTGCTTTTACAGCATTTAAAGAGCTGTCTTTATTAGGGAATGCCTGCTTGCGTCTCAAAACAGAAAGCTGGGAGCTGGGGAATTTGATCCCTGGGCCAGATTCTCCTTCTGGGATCACTGGCACTGAGAAAATTTCCCAGCAGGAGCGTTTGGCTTGTGGGAGCAGAGCTCTCAGAGGAACCTCACACCAGACTCTGTGCTTCTGAGACTGCACCAGTAAAAAAAACAAAACAAAACAAAACAAAAACCCCTGGCTTCAGTCTGGTTTCAAGAACCACCTGGGGAAATTGGAAGTGTTGTCACCCCAGCTGGTTTGGGTCAGCAAACTGAATTCTTCAATATTTTGTGCAGTGTGTGCATGCACCAGGCAGAGAGAGAAGCGTGACAGAGGGCTGCTCCTCCTTGTCCTGCGTGTGATTCGGTGGGAGAAATTCAAACCACGCCTTCTCCCGCGGAATCTTTTGCACTTTTGCTTTGTTTGGCTGGTTCTGAGAGAGATATCTGGGGAAATCAATTAGATGTACAGATGTAATGATAAGATGAGGCAAGAAAAGTGAATGTTAGGCAAAAAGTGACCTTTGTGATACCTCCATCTCAGCAGATCCGCCCTTGATTGCAAATATTCATGACTAATGGCATCATTTTATTTATAATGGAACACTTGTTGTTGAGATGCTGCAAATGCATCCGATTTTCAAAAGCTTTTGTATTCCAATGCTTTGCCAATGCTTGCTGAAACTCCTTGAGCTGCAATAATTTTCTATGAAAACTTGCCAAGGCCAACTTACAGCCAAAGTAATGTGTGATAAAAATTCTAAATGAGGTAAAAAGCATTGATGGAAAAGCTATTTAAATGCACAAGTGCTCTTTACATAAATACTTTCACAGAAATATTTTTTTTTTTCCACGTCTGGATTCCCTTTCTGATGAGAACAGAAAGTGAGGGGACAAAATCCTTGTGGGAAACTCATGCACCGGTGGATGATATCTCTTGACATGTGATATTCTTAGGAATACAGAAATTTCTAAATCAGGTCATACTCAAGATCCATCTTTCTCTATCTCCCACTTTTTAGCATGTTCAAACAATTCTGAGAGATGGGTGAGGCAGGAACCGCTTTGTTTGCGTTGGTTATTCTTGCAGCGGTTTCCATTTCAGTTATTCAGGACAAGCAGAAATTTTTAATGAATGTTTTAGTGTTGTATAACACACACAGATCACCCGAAGAGCCTTTTTCAAAGAGTGATGCAACCTGCTCGCTGTCCCCTGGAACAGAGGCTGTTCCTGTTCAATGTTTTGCTTACTGTAAACAAAACTAAATACTGAGGATCCTCTCCCTGCCTTACATAACTTGTTTCTTTCCCTGCATCACTTGGCTTATAATTAGGTGGCATCTGAAATGCCTAGCTCTGTTTCTTTTGTACAGCTGGATTTTTTATTATTTTCAGTCAACCTCCCTCTACATATCTTGAAGCATGATATTTGCTTTGTTTTCCCCCTTGCTTTTTATTTTGCACTGGAAGCTGCTACGTAACCACCTCAGCCTAGAATCCTTTAAAAAAACCCACCAATACAACAATTGCTTCAGAGACACGGTGAAAACTGTGATCTGAGTTGTTTGAGCATCTTTCACACGATTTTTCCTTTTGCTTCAAGGAGGATAGGCCCAGAAACTGCAGGTCAAACATTTTGAGTGTTCCTGTACAATCACAGCTTGGGTTGGACTAGTGCAAGATATTAACCTTGCAATAATGAAGTCTGGGCAAATAATAATGTCTGGGCAAGAAAGAGCACTGCTGCTTGAAGTATGGGAGATTCTGACTAAGGAAAAAAAATATTTCCCTACAAGGTAATTTAACAGGTTGCCCAGAGAGCTTCCAGGATTCTTTTTTTCTTTGCAGATTTTCAAGACCCAACTGAATAAAGCATGCTGGGCCTGAATTAAGTGTTGACCCTGCTTTAAGCAGTCACTTGTGCTACAGGACATGTGAGTATTTAAGTGTTTCTGTGAAATGTGAGATAGTTGAAAGTCTCTGCTTTTAAAGATGTTACACGGACTGTGGTCTCTTCTGAAGACTGATAAATGTGAAATGCCCTTCGCATTTTTTCGTGAAAAACCCTTAAAAAAAAAAAAAAGAAAAAAAGAAAAAGAAAAAAGTGAGATATTTCTGTGGAAATTCAAAATATTAATGTGATATCATCATCTAGTTGGTCTAATGCTATTTACAAGGCAGGCACAGAAGCTGAGCTAACACCTGTGTCTCACCATCACAGGAGGACTAGGATGTAAGTAAATGCCTGTGACAAAGTATTTATCATACTTGTGCAGTGAGATAACACAGAGAAGTGTTTTATTACATGGAGGTGGGATTGGCAGCAGAAATAACAGCTGTCAGTGTGAGACTCTCCAGAAATCCAAGAAATGACAACCATTCCAATTAGCGTTCGTGGTCTTGCAAAGAGCTTCTACGTCGTGTTTCAAAAGAGCAGAGCTGTAAATTGAGCAGAATATCTGTTCATGTTTCTTCAGAAACACGGTGTGCAGTGTGCCGTAGGGCTGATTATAAATCCAGAATAAAAATCCCAGAGAGAAAGAACCTCAACAGAGATGGATAAAATAGCGGAGGCTGATGGAAGGAAAATAAGTGTGGCTGGAGAGGGCAAAACACAGAGAGACAAAACGAAAACCTAGTAACACGCAGGAAGCTTAAAAATCCAGCCTGCAGATTTTGTGCAACTCCTCTGTGAAGATCAATACGGGGAAGCCAAGATGAGGTGGCAGCCCTGGCAGAGTGGGAAATCTGTGCCTCTGGCAGGTGTCAGATCCCTGGAGCCAAAAGCTGGCGCAGGTTACATAACAGAGCTGCCCCATCCGGGGCTGGGATGCCACTTGTCCCACCAAACCCAGCCAGCCTTTGATCCCCACGATGCCGTGGAAAGGTATCTCCACTCCCAGGAGGGATGCAGGGACCCTTGGCTGATATTTCCTCTTCCTGCAGGTTGATTTCAGCTTTGGGGTTTGTGCACATAGCTTTGAGAATTACCACGAGCAGGAATCCTGATTTGGTATGAGTGATAACTCAGCTGTAAGGGCACCCTTTCCAGAAGGATGCTGCTCTCTGAGTGTGTCCCCAGGGTGATTCCAATGCACTCTCCTCTCTCTGCATTAATCAGGTGCTGGGCCACCGTGATTGTGTGCCAGAAACTGGGCACACGTTTGCAAGCATTCATTATGGGGTGTTTTCTTTGCAAGCACTTCCAACACACAGCTCCACTGTAGAAGAAGAATCTTAACACCTAAGACTTTTAGACTTAGAATCTAACATTTTTAGAGAGTTAGAATTTGATCCAAGAACAGCTTTTTCACTCAGCGTACTCTAAGTCCAGCGGCTCCTTTAAGATTTCACAGCTCCACAATGAAATCTTCCTTTTAAGTATAGGATGCTTGCTAAATAGTAAATGGTTTCCAGAGGGGAAAAAAAAAACCAAACCAAATCCCACTTCTCTGGCTTCTCATGCAGCCTTGAGTTCAAGGCCAGCCTTGCAGATGTGCACCATTCTGTTGGAATATTTGCTCCCCCTCATATAACTCAACCAATGTTCATCCAAAAAATGCCTTTTTTGACCCTCCCCAGCTGCACTCTAGAGTCAGTGTTACAGTCTGACATTTCAGACCTGCTGCTCTTTTAAAATGTTCTTTCATAAATATCTGCAAGCAAGGCCCAAATCCTGGGATGCTGGAAATTAGCATTTGCTCCTTTGAGAATGGTGTCAACCCAACAGCTGCTCCAGGAGGTGCTGGGTGTCAACCAGAGGGACGCGCTCATTTCAAAGCGGCGTGCAAAGAACCCGATTTGCAGAGGGAATGAGGCTGTTTAGAGAACAGAGTTACGTAATTCATCTATTTTGGGGCTTAGCCACCCCCCAAGTTCTGAAAAAGGTAACTGGGTTGGGCTATTTATAGAGTCCTTCCCTGCAGTCCCAGTACGGATGCCAGCAGGGAACAACATTCAGCTCAAGCCACCTTCTCTGTGCCCCAGGTGAATTTGTGCATCACAAACGTCTCCGGATCTCTCAGACCCAAAGAGATTCGGGGCTCCAGGATGCCCTCCCACCTCAGCACCTGCTGGCACATTGGCACGCCCCATTTCCTATCAGCTGCCGACCACGCCTTGGGTTTTGGGGGTCGTTTGTATGATGGGCAGGCACAAAGATTCCTTTCTGGTTTCCTGAGGTGGGAAAGAGGAGAAGGGGCACTGATCTTGGGAAAACTAGTGCAGCAATTGCCTAGATCATTCTGCCCTGCCATTTCACAAGGCTGCCAGGGATCCTTCCTTCACACGAGTCTCAGTTTCTAAGATGCATTTGTAGGAACAGTGCAAAAGGATGAAGCCCATCATTACTGCTGCAGGATGATTGTGCACCTAAATTGTGCAGAATTGATGAAAACCCAAAATCCGTGCTCAAAATCATACAAAACTGTGCAACTCAAAGGAAGAGGAGGAACAGTTTATGGAAGGATTTT